>VYXD01003632.1:0-58082 GCA_013397195.1 Hylia prasina
GAAGGGGAAGGGGAAGAAGATGAGAAGAAAGAAGGAGACAGGAAAAAATAAAAAATAAAAAGGATCCCCTTTTAAATGTAGTCATATGTCATCTGATGGGCTTGAAGCCATTTATTCACACAGCTTTTCTATTTAAATAAGAGTTGCATCTGCCCATGCCAGGTATTGCACAGATGCTGAATGTTAAGAGGTTTATAGGTAAATCAGACAAGCTTGGGACAAGACCCAAGGAAAATATTCAGTTCACCTTAGCACCACAGATAATTGATATTAAGATGCCAACTTCATAATTATTTTGCAGAATTTCTTCCTTCTTTCTGTGTAGCATAATTTCTGTAAAGACTTCAAACCCATTCATTCTTGCATGTAGGTTTGATGAAAACACCTAACTTTGAAAAAAAAAAATGTTGAGCCAAGGCTGCTAGATATGTACCAAGTCTTTCATCTTTGTAGCTTAGGCTTTCAGGATTGATCTATATGCCTGTTTAATATAATTTGACCAAAACCTTTACATCTAGTTTTACAAACTCTCAGTGTTCACCGTTGACAGAAGAAAACTAATATCATTTTTCAGATTCATATATGAATCCTTGAAAGATGTAAAAAATTATCCTATATCTTTGCTACCACTACCAGAATATGAAAGCAATGTGTGAAGAAGAAAAATGTCTTTATATCCTTACATGTCTCAAAATTCTATTCACAGATTTTAGTTATGCTCGCTACTATGGTGATTCTTACCTGGAATTTCAAGGCTTACATTTGTACATGCAAAATTTCATCCACCTGGAATTTAAGACCTATAATCCTCATGGACTTCTCCTAAATATTGAACAGAGCCCAGAAACAATACAACATTTTTTAATTCAACTTGTCATCAATAATGGTACTTTGCAGGTAAGGCATCAAAAGCTCCCACTGAAGGAAAAGTAAATGAGAGTTAGAATCTGTAAATATTTTAATATTTTTTTCCTTTTTTGCTGTAGAAGATAGTAAATAAAGCTACAGAGATTCTTGACATCTTCAGTATTTTAAAGAAAATAGTTGTCCAGCTTGCTGTCTGTTATGTCCAATTCTTGGCTAATATGATAACTATGACTCATGATAGTACACATTAAAACACAAAATAAAAAAAAATAGGTTTTTACTTTACATGTAGTACAAATTAAGATATTGTATTTTATACCTAAACTAACTGAACATTAAAATAGTCATAAGGAAGGCTTATGACATAGGCATAGGAATTGAGCAAATTGTCATAGGAAAATTTACCATGTTAGGGAACAGAGTGTATCTTTTTTTACCATGTAGAAATCTTTCACTTCATCTATTATTTAAATTGCAGTTCCACAGGGTCAAGGAAAAAAAAAACATTTCTTTGGCTTTTGTGGACAGAATAACTAGGAATATATTTGTTTATGAACTTTAAAGAGTAAAGTGTGTATCATGGTATGTCTTTACCTTCCATGAATTATTCCACCTTTTCTGAAGAAGACATAAAGCTAGAGCTTTATGCAGACATAGGCAGATGCTAAAGAGGCTATGAAAAGATATTAAAAGAAAAGTTACTTTTCTCATAACTTATCTCCTATTTGCCCGCTAAAGGTTTCCCAAAATACCTGTAATTACATTCTTTTGTAAGAACTGTGAAATGTCTGTTAGAAACAGCAGTTTGTATTATATTTGCCTTCATGTTTAAAGACCATGACCATACTAAACAGATATATAAACTGAAGATAAACAGAAAAGAATAAAATTACCTTTTACTTTATTTTGTTATGTTGTGATTTTTTTTGTCTTTTATTGTTAAGTGACTATCTTTGTCCAGAAAAATAATGAGATTAGTCATGGGCAGTAAGTTTTCCAAGATTTAGAAAATGCTGATGGCTTTAAGTTCATCTTACTTGTATTCATGGTAAAGTAATGATGCAGAAAAATATTTTTCTAACATATCATAAGCACCATAAAATATGAAAGTACTTTAATTGACACAAATCTATTCAGAGATCCCAGTGTGCCATGTTAAAACTAATTGAATTCACTTAATCATTCACAAAGCTGGTCAATTAAATGTAGATTTAAAGCCCAATGAACAAATGGTTCTAAGCTAACAATCAAGCTACAATTACAAGCAGACAAACCATGAAATCAAGTGCTTGTTCACATTAGTATAGGAAATTAAATGGTGCTCCAAAATGCTCCAGTCTGCATGCTACATTACGTGTTTGGAAGTGTAAGGAAGCCATAAAATGGTAAGTAAAATTCACCCGTGGCCAGTGTTAATTTCAGATGCGTTGCAGATGGTCAACTTCTTTGCAAATCAGACCCATAATATCTGATTGTACAATACACAAAGATGAAAGTATTTTCATGCAGGTTGGGGAGCATATATGTATACTTGTATATTTTGGGTAAAATAGGCTTCCTTATCCAGAAACATTAATTTTCCTTGATACACATGACATCCTTCATTTTTTTTTTAAACCATTAATTATATAAAATTCAAATTTCTATGCCTGAAACTGTTTAGTTATGAGAAATAATGTAATTAAAACCTTTTTCCACTCTGTAGTACCAGTATTTATGTGATGAATCAGCAGAAGTCAAAAACATCACTACCACTGCTAGAGTGGACGATGGACACCGGTATAATGTGCAAATTAGGTGAGTTACTGTTTGTTTTTATCATTGTTTCAAAGATCATATAGATTGGACAGTTAGTAAATTCCACAGATATTATATATCATTAATTATGATACCTGAACATGTACAGGAAAATTATGTTATGGCAGTCTAAGCTACAACACATCCTTGGAAAGAATATTTGTAACTACAATTGGACAGTGCTCATCACATCCCTGATGTGCTTAGTGGAAATAAATTTATTCTCATTGAAATTATTTACTGTAGCAAACATAAACATTCAGTCGGGGAAGATGCTGAGCAGTAGCTCCAAGCTACTCAGTCTAGGAAACAGTTGAATTTCCAACAATCAGTGTGTGACTTACAGAAAAATCATGGGAAAAAATAGACAGAAGCAGCATCATGACCTTCATTGCTGTCACTGACTTGCAACTTGTTATAGGATTTATTATTACTGTAAAAGTAACAATACTTGCAACTGAAGGAGAATAAAATGAAAATAAAATGAAGTAGGAAAATGAGCTTGGTAGTAGACTTTCCATGGTTTTTGTACATAGATGTATCTAATGACCAAATATCCATGCTCATAGAATCCACAGCCTTGGAAGTGAAAGTTTTGGGTTCATTTTATAGCAAAGTTAGACTCCTAGTAGGCTCTCTGGGTGCCCTATTAGGTAGCTTAAAAAGGTCCAGTCATCTCATCCAGGAAGAAGAAAGCAAGCTAGCTGTCTGCTTGTCTCTCAGGAGTAAGTTAGTCCTTAAAAAGTTGGTGGGGGAGTGCAGAGGGAGCAAAAACCTTCTACTGGAATAGTCCTTTTGTAGCTATATCTGTCCAAACGTTGTTAAATTAAGAACTTTTGCAGGGCAATACTGTCCACCGTTCCTTCCATGGGAAATGCAGTGGAGGGTGTATCCATTATACTGTACCTTGCTGTCTCAAATGTGGCAGTCAGAGGAGAACTAAATTTTGTTACTGCATTTCAGTTACCATGGCTACCATAATTTTTTCCAGCAAGTTAAACCACACTCATGGTCCAGACCACTCAGTAACATACACAAATTAATGCAAGGAGCAAAGCCAGCAATCCACTTCAGTTGTGCTTATCATCCAAAAAGGAGCACCATAAACCAACCTATGGTAATGGAAGCTAAAAGCAAGGGTAAGCTCCTCTGTGACCAGGAAGAAATAGATCACAGTATCTCTATGACACTGATAAAAGTGAGATTCTCTAAAATCTAATAACATATGGACTTCTGTTTATCTCCTGGTTATGACTCCATCTCCTTATCAAAATAGAGAAAGTAAATTGGAAAACAGTTTTTAGAGAAGAGATATAAGGATGATAAAATCATTATGCAACTTATATATGAATAGAGACTAAATACTCAAGTACTCTGCAAGCCCATTAAAGACAACTAAGAGAGGAACCCAAAGAAGAACAAAAGTGACACAGAAAGGGGATAAGGAGTGGAGACATAAAATTTCTAGTTACTTAGATAGTTTATATCCATTAGAATTCAATTGTTATTCCTTTCTTGTTCATTTTAAGAAAGATTTAAGATCCTGAAAAATATGAATACCTGAACTCTTAGTAATGTGGAAGTCTTTACAAAAACAGCCTTTCCCCAGCACTGAAGAGTTCAAGCTGTCATGTTGTCATCCCTCAGAGATCCACTAATTACCATGATGCGAGTACACTTATTTCTATGCATTTTCCCCCTACTCCATCAAGTAGAAAATAACTTGGGTCTCTAAATCAGGCCATGACAATAGCCCATGACAAAAAAACCCCAACTTAATCTTTATATTTTGCTTTTCCTTTTGAGGCCAAAAAGAAAGGAACTTTCTTTAATTTGCAGGATTATTTCAGAACATCTCAGGAAATGGGCCACACTTATTTTTCCTACTGAAAAAGAAGGCACATATACCATTTATGGGATTCAGACCAGTTATAGAGCAATTAATAATTAATCGTTCTACTCACTATAGAAGACTGGAAATAGTTCTGGACATTGTTTTAAGATGACATTCTGCAGATGACACCAAGTCATGTGAGGGTGTTGAATCACTGGAGGGCAAGAAAGCTCTGCAGAGAGCAGACTTCATCAATGGGTCAAGGTCAATTGTGTGAGTCTTATGAGAAGTGGCTGACGGAACTGGGGCTGTTTGACTGGGAGAAAAAGAGGCTGAAGGGAGACCTTATATCTCCCTACAGCTCCCTGAACGTAGGCTACAGTGAGATGGGAGTCAGTCCCGTCCCCCAACTAACAAGAAATCAGACAAGAGGAAATGGCCTCAAGTTGCACCAGGGGATGTTTAGGTTGGATATTTGGAAAAAAAATCTTCACAGAAAGAGTTATAAAACACTGAAAGAGGCTGCACAAGGAAGCGGCTGAGGCACCATCAGTGGAGATATTTCAAAATCATGTAGTCATGGCAGTTAGAGCTATGGTTTAGTGTTGGACTTGGCAGTGCTGGTTTAATAGTTGATCTTAATAGTCTTAAAGATCATTTCCAACCTAAAAAATTCTGTGATTCTATGATTCTAAGATTCAAAATCTTAGTGATGTGGATGTCAGAAAGATTTGGAGTTGCTTCTCATATCTGCTTGAGATAATTATAAAGTATATATCCTGTGTATATATGCTTTACATTTTTTCCTTTATTGACAATTAAATATGTATTATTAACAATTAAGTTTGATAGAGTCAGTCTTGAAATATGTGTTCTTTTAAAAAGTTGTCATTTCATTTAATCAACTGCAGTGTAATACAGCATAATAAAACTTAAAATAACTTTGGTGAAAAACTGCTGTAACTTATTCAGCAACTTTCTAGGGGCTTGAAAATATTTAATCTTCTCAGAACTGATTTTCAGTGAGATAAATAAGTTAAGTTTTGAACAATGGTATCTGGGAAACCGGTGAAAAATGAGAATGTAGGAGATAATGCATATTGTACCATGGTGGATATGCACAGGGGATTTTCTTTATTGTGCATATATTAAGCATTATGAACAGACATTGTGGATAATAACAATAAAAAAATTCTATTTTTGAAAGAGAATGCTATTTTTTTACTATTTAATGTAATCCTAATTGTTTGGAGCTCTTTTGATGTAGTCCTGTGATGGCAAGGATTTGTCTTTTCAGTTCAGGAAAAGCAATGCATTTCAGCTACCGAAGATAAACCATCTTCAAAGAGCACGCTGCCTCTACAATATCATAGTAAATGAAAGTAGACTTAAAAGTAGTGAATGCTGTTTAGTACAAGTTTAAGTACAGTGAAAATTAGATATTGATAGTATCTTCCTTTTCTGTTTATGGGAGAACATTTACTACTTCCTTTATCCCACAGAAATAATTCCTTGTGTGAATAAAAGAAATGTCACACTATACAATGTTTGCAATAAACGTGCATATTACTGTCAATGTCCTTTATCCAGTTCTCATGCTTCACCATGATATTCATGCTGAAAGAAAAATAACAGTATTGCTGAAGTACATTTTTCTTGATGATGGAATATTGTGACTACAAAAACTCTAGTAATTTAATAAATTTTGGTACAATATAAGGACTGTATTTGCTTCAAAATCTGGGATATCTTGGATAATTCGGGTTAGGATATAACTTTTTGTATTAGATTAGTCTAATTCGTGGCAGTGGCTGCTAAAACCAACGTTTTGCCAAGGTGTGTCTTAGAGCAGTGCCTGAGAGTTCCATTTCATGTGTAAACTACTGTAGTTGTGTACTAAGTCTGTTAATGAAACTTCATTGCAGCTGTTGCACTCACATTTCTGACTTTTGTTTTGGTTTTCTTAGGAATGTTACCAGGGAAGTGAGTGAGCTACAGTGAAAAATGGATATGGGCAATATCCCAAAGGGACTGGATATTATGAAGGGAAGGAAATGTTAGACTCAAGCATTGGAAGGTTTACATGTTTGGTTTTATAGTGAAGATACAGTTTTCTTACTGGCAATGCAGGGGATGTTCCACCACAATATTCTCATTCCAGCCTTTATAGTTCTGCCTCCATTAACTGCTTTTAAATTTTTCTTCTTCAATCTTTGTCATCAAAACAAGTTGATAAAATAATATGTATTGCAGAAACAAACTAAACTGCAGCAGCAATATGAGAAATTTGCCATTTCTTGGTCCAATATTCTCCATTTCAGTACTGATAAAAATACTTTCCTCAATTATATGAAAAGCATTTTTTTTTTAGTTTCAGATCATAACTGTCAATTGCGTTAGCAAATTTTTCCACTTATAAACGGATTATGCAGTAGATGTCATGAATACAACTTCATTCTTTAATATGAGTCTATCCACATTGAATTTTTTAATTGTCTGAGATCATTAGGATTAAAATCTTGTGTAGGTTCTCCATCAGGAACTGACTGCAAAATCTGGCGCTTGCATTTCAAAGAGTGTTTTATTCCTCTCCTTTAACTCTTATTGTTTGTAATTTGAGCTTTTTACTAGTTACCTATAGGACTTTTGATGATTGTCTTGCTTTTGAGACATAAAAGACTTCTGATTCCTCTAGTCAGAAAAAGATCTTTCTAATCATGCCATAATGCAACATATGCTCACTCAGGAGCTTGTAGATTGCTTGGTTTTGACAGCTTTTTATGAGGGTCTGAGATAATCCATATGATGCAAAGTATACTGTATTTATTATCCTTCACAACATGCTACAAACCTCATATTTTCCCTAGGGCTTTTAAGCAGGTAAGATAGGCATATGATAGATAAAGTGGGTAGCAAATCCTGCAGATGCTTCTCTGTTTTTTCTTTTGTTATTTTTCATTTCACTTTTTTTGTAAACTCCTATTTTTATTTTATCACAAAGGTGCAGAACTTTGACCTTCATTTTTAGCATAACAGATAATGGGTGAAGAAGTCACTCATCTGTTGTTTCACGTACCATGTAAATTTCATATACTCTATTAATGAAAACATGCTTAAGGGTCCATATCCTCAAAAACCAGTGTAAGTCAAAACACATTATTAGCAACTGCTGATATTTAGTTAGAGAACTGTATTCAATATTTATAAAATGCAGTGAGAAATATATTATTGATAGAAATAGCTTCAGGGTCTTTTAATTTTCTTTGCCTCTTCCTAGAAAGCTCTCAATGGACTTGCATCAGCTGCAAGAACTTTAAGTATTTGGACCCAGCAAGGTTTAGCTTGTTTTATATTTGTTACCAATACAAAAGATTTAGGAATTTGCTGGACCTCTAAACTAGCCATTGACAGGGTCTTCACAAACATACTTTCTTAGCCACAGTCATGTTGGTCTTTTTTTTCAGCCCCTTCTAAAGTGCTTAATGTAAAACTAGGGGTGAATGAAATATAAGTGCTGACTTATCTAATAATTTCTAATTTTCGGTCTGAAAACTGAAGTCTGAAACTTCTCCCAGATCAGTGGAGCTTACATTGAAAAAGTACAGGTTATTTTACTTAGTCCAATTTATTTGCGATGTATTAACATTGGTAATAAAATAACATTTGTATTCTCTTACTTTCACTGTATGTTAAGTCCTAAATAGATTATATCTGCTACTTAATATCCAGCATACACTGCAGATATGCTGTCACTGAAAACAAACTGGTTTGAGAATATAGTTTAGAAATACAGGCATTTTCATTTGATATGGAATAAAAATAATTAAAACATTGGAAATATTGATAGTGATGTCAAGACCTGTGTTTGTAAAGAGGAGAATAGAAATAAGTTGATCATGAAGAAAATTGGAAGGATTATTTTTTTCATTTTGCTTAGGGGATTTTGGACAAAGATAAAGAAATTTAACACCAAATACATATGGTAACTACAACACAGATGAGCAGGAAAAATGAGCAGGAAATACCCCAAAACGGGTATTATGAAATACTTGTGCAAGGAAAAAGATGCTAATTTTATAACAGCATAGATTATTGGCACAAGTAGCTCAAAAAGTGGACAACTAATTTCTGGGGGCTGAAGAGTTCTGTTACATGGTGACACTATTACTGCCCGCTAGCAGAGCATGACAGTACCACAGAAATGGTAATGCTGGATTGAAGCAACAGAATCAAAGGAGATTCTGATTTATGAACTGTGAAATTGAAGCCAAGTAAGAATCAAAAAACACTAAATAGAGGAAAAGTTTTGAAATCTTCCTAGTCAGAATATATATGTTTTCCAGTTCATTCTGCTAACGTGCACAGTACATGTAGAGAGAGTTAATTTGATTTTAATCCTTTCACAGATAAGTAGAGGAGGAATCAAGGCAATAATATTCCCTCCTGTGACTAATTTTATTTTTTACTTTATCTCATAAATACTTTATAATTTAAATGCACTTTAATGTATCTTTCTATTTTGGAGCTGTGCTTGTTTAACTGGGAGAAAAGGAGATTCAGGGGAGACCATGCTGTTCTCTATAACTACCTGAAAGGAGGTTGTAGCCAGGTGGGGATAAGTCCCCTCTCCCAAGTAACAAGACAAGAGGAAATGGAATCAAGGTGTACCAGGAGAGGCTTAGGTTGGATATTAGGAAAAAATTCTTCATGATATTGATTGTTAAGCATTAGAAAAGGCTGCCCAAGGAAGTGATTCAGTCACATCACTAGAAGTACTTTTTAAAAATCAAGAGGTGGTACTTATGGACATAGTTTAGTGATGAACCTTGCAATATTAGGTTAATGGTTTGATGCGATGATCTTAGAGGTCTTATCCAACCTTAATTATTGTATTATTTTATGACAATTCTCCTTTTTTAATGACTTAGAGCACTGTGGAAATAATGACTCTATAGATGCAAGTGAGGAATAACAGCATCTCACTAAAAAACACAGATAAGAAAACTGATCCATACATGGGTTGATCCCTATATAGGTTGAAAAGGAAAATGCATTTATTATATCTGCTGCTGAACAATTATTAAGGAAAGAGATATACCATGTATTAATTTATATTTACCTAGTTTCCTTTGTGAATAAGCATAGATTTCTGTAGCTGAAGATCATTTTTTAGCACAAATACCAGAAATAAGTTTCAAGTACAGTGTATCACTGCAGTCATGTTCTATTAATCTTAGATATTTTTAAAATACTAGTTAGGCTGAATTATTTTTTTAAAGGAGAAGATCTTAAACTTCAGTAGTAGATCTATTGTACCACAACTAATGGTTCTACTGTTCTTTGAAGTGTCTTTAATATGGAAAACAAAAGTACATTTTAATTCTAGATTCAGAAATCTTTTCCTTACTAGAAATTGCCTTTCTTTTTCTATCTTTATTACAAAAAGTAAACAACTTGTCTCTCTTACTGACTGCTGCATATCACCAAATCTCATATCTCTTAGAGATATTGTCTAAATAATTTATCTGTTTACTGGAGGCTTTTCCTCAGGACATGTCTTTAGCTGGTTCTCTGTTTAAGAGTATTTCAATCCTGTTCTATCCCATGTGATCTATACAACAGTTCTTAACTCTATTGTTCACATTATTAATTTCATGGAACATTCAGAATTTTCTTACCAGAATAACTCAAACTGCTATGCTTTAAAATAAAGTAGCAACATTATCAACTGACTTTTTAAATACATTTTAAATTTTTTTCCTTATAAAAAGTAATAGAATGTAACTGTCCTATTTCTGAATGGATTTTGGTTTTAGGAAAGCAGACTTAACATATAAAATAAACACATTCTGGTATTTCCCTTTGTATACTTAAATGCACTGAAGTCTTTGATTTTGTAACCAAAGTGATTTAAAGAACTTAGGTTTTCATATGTGATAATATATTTTATACAATATGTGCACATTAATAAGGAGTAAATATACTAGCTATCACAAAGGAAGCTTAGTGGAAAGAATACAGTGTAGGCTTTAAAAAATATTTTATAGAACTTCTTTTTTTCTCTATGGATGAACGTATGACATGATTTGAACACAGCAGCATAAGGTAACAAGCTACCAATTTAGTCTAAGTTAAAATTTCTAAAATTCTTGGGTTTAGATTTTCAGGTCAAAAAGGAAAATTTATTTGACCTCCAAGGGACCACTAGTTTGACCTCTCCTATATCTTAGATGATCAATATTTTGTTTGAAGTCTATGAAAAAAATACACTTTACTGTGGTCTCCTCTTCCCAAACCCACAGGACTGGTGGGCAGTTTATTTATACAGATCATCCTGTCTGGCAAACCCCAGCCAGAACTTCAGTAAAATCTGAAAATAAAAGGTGGGTAAAGATTCCCTTCTGACCCTGTTAACCCTAAGTCTCAGGTATTGAGGTAATGCTCAGGACTGGGACAGCAGCAAAGACATATAAGAGGTGTAATTCACTCTCACCTCAAAGATCTTTTTGTCTGCTAGATACCTTTTCACCACTCTGTTATTTGAGACATGTCTGGAAAATGGAGGAATGAAAATAATTAGCTGGTTCTGTAGTGGGAGAAAAATGCTGTTAGGCACTGCACATTGAGTCCAGAAACCTGAAGACATAAATTTTATTAAAGTCATTGTACTGCAGCAGATATGAGGCAGCATGAGTATTTGAAAGATGATGCAAACAATCCTTTTCTCAACTGAATAGAGTAGGATATGCAAATAACAGGACAAGCAGTGTAGCAGTCTTGTTTACTCAGTGCTCTGTGAATTCTGTACACTGTAACTCCTACTTAGCAAGAAGGAAGCTGGCTTTCTACTTTATCTCACATGAATCCCTTTCAGTCAGAGTTATCTGGAGGCAGGGAGACTTCACCTCTTCTGAAAGCAAATAAGCTTTTTCTCCCTGAAGGGCAGGATGGAGCTTGCAGAGAGTCTGCAGCAACAGTGCAGACAGAAAATCCTGAAAAAAAGAAGACAGAGTCTTCCTGCTATAGGTGCCAAGCACTAAGGTGATCCTCGTAAGGCCATGGAAGGGAGATTTTGTTTAGGACCTGTATCTAGTAGATACAATTGTATCTAGTAGAAAATTTATTTCAAATTAGAGAATAAATTTGCTTTCAAGTCTTTTATTTAATCATGTTTATTGCTACATTTTCTTTATTTAAAAAAATAACCTTTTAAGTATCTAGTTAAATAATGTCTACCCTTAATGAGGAGACTTGTCTTTTTGGATAAGTTACTCAAACAACGGGGAGACAATTCAGAATCCTTCAAAGGGACACTTTTGGCCTCAAAAGGCTTGGTTGTTGTTTCCACATTTAAACCACTTTCTTCTTCTTTCTTTGTTTGGCTAGTGACCCATGTTGCTAGGGCTCATATAAGGTTGTTTGCCTAAGCTGCCATTCAAACCACACCTGTAACTATATAATATGACTTTGATATTATCCAGGCATCCACGATATCTACTGTATATATTCACAGCCCTTCACTAATTTCAGAATTTCTTTAAAATGTTAGCTTGGAGTTTGTCTTCTTAAAATTATAATGTAACTTTCTTTCAGAAACAAAATTTCTGTCAGTAAACAATCATGGGCTTATACTGCTGATGCTACAGGATGATAATCCTTTTGAACTGTGTAGGAAAGATCTCAGTCCTGCATTGCCAGACATGGCAGAATACCTTTTGCTATTCTGAAGTCACTACTGCAATTACTTTCTTCATTCAGCAAGAACTAAGATGCCACAGAGAAAGGAATAGTGGAAATGAATAAAACCTAGAAATTATGTCAGAGAAACTTGACATTAATATTTTTTATATCTTGCATTTAGTTTCCTGAAATTGAGAATAGTGAAAGTAGACTTTGTGCTTACACACCTGTCTGAGTACAGGAAAAAACCCCACCCTGCACTGATCAACAAAACTAAAACAAAAGTTTAAAAATTATGGTACTTTTTTTCAGCTAAATAACGTTATTTTATTTTGCCTCAATGCAGTGTTAAAAAAAAATTTCTTAATTCAAATCAAAACCCATTTTAAAATTGAAGTTTAAGATATTGCACATATTTTTTAATTTTCCATAGCAGCTATTTTTCACAAACTTCTTATGAATCAACAGGGAATAAGCAACTGACTTTTCCTAATCATGTCATTGAATGCAATGGATTTAATTATACTAAATTGATCCTAATAACAGTTAATACCACCAATTAGTTTGATACAAACTGTTGTTTTACAGCCTCTTTAAGATAAAAGCTTACTTAGTCATGCTGCAGCTTGGGTACAAATCACATTCTTCACATTCTACACATTATCAGAACTCTACCTTAAAGCAGACACTCAGACATTAAAATTGAGAATCATTCAAGTGACAAATCTGTGGTGTATTGTGATGTTTTCTTCCTCAGACTGTTTAACTAAAAAATGTTAAAAGTGCTTCTATCATAGCTGCTTTATTTTGCTTCGGATCTCAAAAGAGATCATTAGTGTCACTTATAAGAATTAAAATTTTCTACTCTATCATCTCCTGAAGTTGCTTATTGCAGGGACAGAAACATAAAAACAGTAAAATAAGAATCTAATAACAGGCCAATAACAATACAACAGGCTTTGTTCTGTATTATTTTCTATGGAACATCAAAGGGTACTTATGAATACTAAAAGTGGGTTCAGTGTTCTGTGGCTGCTTTGGCATAAGCATAGAACTTATATTAAGGGGAACACAGGGTATAGACATCAGAAATAACATTGGCCTGCAGAGTTGATGTAAATACAAATTCCCACAATGTAATTTTTTTTAAAATTAAAAAGCCTTTAAGATTGACTTAAAATTACAGTGTTGCAAGTCTAAATTCAACTCTAAACTTTCTGCTGTCTGAATACTTGAATACAGTACTCTAATTTGAAAATTAGTACTCTAATTTTTCCCTAAGTGACACTTACATCTACATCAGCTTTAAATAAGTGCATAGAGTTTTCTAAGTTCAATTTCTGTAAGTAGTATCTATGGTTGGTATGATGTGAGCAGCAAGAAACTAGAAGCAGGAAACTGCAAAGACGGAAAGGGACAGAGGCATAGATAGTTGTTTTTTTTCTTTAGCTATATCTATAGTAGTAAATTAAACTAAAATCTGAAGGCTAGTCTCTGGACTGAGGCAAACTGGCGAGTCTGAGGTCATGTCTATAAAAACTTTTATGGTAAAACACTTTGGCAAGGTGAGTTTGAAATTAATCCTGAATTGCACTAATGAGTAACCTTTGCAAGTTTCAGAATTAAAGATAATATCTAACTTCCATGGTATCTGTAATAGAAACAGTGATGACTTTGTAAAAATATGGATGGTTTCATGTCAGGATCTGAACTCAAGTTGCTGACTTTTGTAGTAGTGTAAGCATAACTTCTGGGAAAAAAAAAAAAAAGGAGGGGGTACTATAATCATTTGTTTGTTTATTTATTTGTTTGTTTATTAGACTAGGCAACAAAGTTCATTTCCTCCCTTCCTTGTGTTATTAGAGAAATTTGTATCATTAGCTTCATTGTTCTTATTTGTTTAGTTAAATCACAGTTAAGACCAGACCAAGAAACCAGCTTCAGGCCCAGGAAATACGCTATCAGAGAAATGGGAAAAAAATATGTTGTTGACTAATTAGTTCATCTGCAATATGTAAGTGTGTATAACCTGGTGTCTCAGTAGGTCAAATTCCACACCAACAGATGAGAGCAGTCTCAAATCATGCATTTTTCTGTAGAATGAAAATGTAATGATTGTGAGTGAACTGGTATATATTCTAGCTAGATAAATCTACTGCAGGTAATAAGAGATTTACTTATTCTGTAAATATTATTTATATGGAATTGCTGGGCTTTTTTTTGCTGAAGATTTTAGTGTCCTAGAATTGTAGAATTGCAGGGTATTTCAGGCCAAAAGGGATTTCAGGAGGTCTTTAGTCCAACCTCCTGTTCAAAGCAGGGCCAGCCAAGGTCAGAACACGTTTCTCAGTTCTTTATTCAGTCAAATTTTGTAAACCTTCAGCACTGACACCTGTAAAACTTTCTGAGTAGAGACATCCAGATGTTCCATTCCTAAAGTTGCCTCAAACACCCTTGAAAAGTCATAAAGATTTCAAAAACAATGCTAGGTCAAAATTGATCCAACCTTTTAAATGTGCATTAAAAAAAAGTTAGTGAGAGTACATTTAATTTTTGTCATAATTTCACAAAAATTAACATTCTACTGCAAGGAACAGTTTGAATATGAAACCAGAAAATGTAACCTCCAGATATTGAGTAAAAACAAGTTGTCTTTTTTTAAGCTAATAAATCTACAAATAACAACTAAATATAATGAAAGTGAAATATGTTCTCAGCTTTAATTAAACAATTGTCTTCAATACAATTGGGGAAATTAGGGATTTTTTTATATAATATATAATAAACCTTCTTTACTTGTGGTGGTTCACTACTTACATTTGGTATAGATGTTTTAAATATCTTATTGCTTTTGTTTAATAGACTGAATGCTAATATTACAAACTAAACAGTTCAATGATATTAGTGAATTATTGTTTAGCATGGCGATATTCAAGTGAAATTTCTAAAAACAGGTGAAAGTTTCAATCTTGCTTCTAGAACAAAAGATTTCTCTTTTCTGTCAGAAAAAAACAGGTTAAAAAATTTTTATTCCCAGCAAGACTGAACAGCATGACTGACACAACACTTTTTCTGAACATCCTCCTTTCCCTCCTCCTCTTCTACCATTTGTTTTGTTACTTTTTACCATTTTATGATAATCCTAAAAATGTCACTTAATCATCACTGAAAAACGTCAGAAGGTAAAGACATTATGTAAAAAGGATTTGGATTTCATGCAGACATTGCTGTGTTTAGGGACTGTTTTATCAATAGTTATCAAATTATTGTCTGACCTTTCCATCGTTCTAACCTGCGAGGCATTGAGCAATGGATTTAGTACTGTTTAGACAGAATTCATCTTCAGGTTATAATTAATAGGCCAGTATTTAATCACTACATTTGTGTGATTACAAATGAGGAAACTGTGAACTATTACTGCTGGCTTGGACTGAGGCACAATTACTGGTAGCTTACCCAGCAAAAGTGCTTGAGAGTTGCTGAATGCATTTCCAAATTTACAATTATGCAAAAAGCCCTGTCATCTTACTTGACCTTTAAAGCACCCAATGTGCTGATTGTAGAAAAAGTATTTTAAAAGCCTGATGGAAATTTCATAGAGTGCATATATGACCCGGTGATTGTATCATCAGCAAATGCTAAACAATAATGGTTTAAAGTCATTATTCTAATTTGGCCAGACCCTGCTAGATTCAATCAAACACAATCAGAGGTGCACGGCTGACATTCTAACAAGCTTAGGGCAAAGGCAGCTCATGCTTTGAATTATATTAACTTATTTTCTGACACCAAATACTGGGAATTAATTTCAAAATATTCTTTTGATATATGCACACAAAAATACTTTTATATATCAGTCATATAAGCTATTAAGGATAAGCTAAAAATATGTCTAAAGCTAATGTGAAAAGAACTACATCAATATGGTGTTTGTGTGATAGAAGTACATACATGGTCATGTAACTAGTTACAGCATTAACATCTCAAAACATGTAGAAGAAATAGCAATTAAAACAAAAATAGAAGAGAAGTTGATTAAGCAGCTGTACTTTACTTAGGACATCTGTCA
This sequence comes from Hylia prasina, assembly GCA_013397195.1. Classification (NCBI taxonomy): domain Eukaryota; kingdom Metazoa; phylum Chordata; class Aves; order Passeriformes; family Sylviidae; genus Hylia; species Hylia prasina. The sequence goes on from VYXD01003632.1 coordinate 16,248, forward strand.
AATAGTTAAAAAGAAAAGCCTGGTACTGCCTCCCTGACCTTCTTCCACTCCATCTTGAGAATTATACTGCATTAAAACAATTTATTTTTTTACTGTTTTACAATATTTCTGAAATATTGCTATCTTATTATTATGCTTTTCTTCATGATTACCATATCATTTTATCAGGAAGAGAAGAAATTTTATATATTTACAAAATCATAGTTGTTTCCTTTGAAGTGTCACTGTCACTATTTTGTGTAGAATGATATATCCAAGATGTCCTACTGGCTTCAAACAGTAATAAAAATTTCTTGACCATTGCAAATAGAGTTACAGAGAATGATTGTGCCAGTTACGCACATTCTCAGCAAACTTCCTTTGTAAGTCATTAATGAAACCATTGTGTTATAGAATCTTGTGTGTGTGTGCCTAGACATACAGCCCTTGTATAATTTCAAAAAAATATGGTAGGAAAAACATTCCTTTCCTTGATTCTAGACACATTTAGCTCTTTTTTTTTTGCATTGATGTTAGCTATTAATTATCAAGTTCAAAAAATTTGAGGGGAGAACAAAAAAAATCCCCTCAATCAAGCCACTAAGATGCTAGTTTTCAGTCCACAGAATCAAAACCCCAATTTATTTCTCTTCTTCATTTTTGATTTTAGCAACAAACCAAAATTTTTTTGTCCACCTGATGTTATTTGCCATAGGATGGACAGGCCATTTTGCATACACAAATATTTATAGGCTTTTCTGTAAATACATATCACCATGTTTGCATATTGTTCTGAAAGTATCTCAAAACAGAATTACACGGTGAACATAGAGAACTGTTTTCAAATGTTATTGTTAGCTCTCCATTATGTTGGTTAAAAACACATAGAGGACTTTATGAAATAATGTGCGAGAACCCATATATTACCATATGACAGAATATGGTTAAGAAATGCTCATTTAATGCTCATTTTGGTAAAAATTTTCAGGTTGTTTTGCATTGTCAAAGATAAACTGAATTCATACAATACCTACTGCATCCTACCCAAATTGCTTTTACAGAGCTGTGGGTTGTTGGTTTTTGGTTTGGGTTTTTTGGGTTTTTTTGGTTTTTGTTTTTTTTTTTGTTGTTGTTGGCTGGTTGGTTTGGGTTTTTGGCGTTTTCTTTTTTGGTTGGGTTTTTTTTGTGTGTGTGTGTGCGTGTTATTTTTCACATAGATTTTTTGTGACACCGATATTATAAAGACACTTGGATAGGTTTAAGTACAGAGCTGATTGAACTCTGATTTGTTTTGTGTACAGAGAGAAGGATAGGCTGGAAGAAATTCCCCCATGAGAGACTGGTTTAGTTTTGATATTTCCTTATTGTCCTTACATGAAGGTAAAGTGATTGCTGCCAGTCAGTTATTGGAATGCAAATGACATCTTTACATCATTTTAAAAAAATGAAAGAAACCAAATTCCTTGCTTGATACCTTCTGTTTGTTGTTGAATATTTATGCACATTGTTAACAGCAACATTTTTAAGAGGGTATGTGAATGAAGGAGGGAAATGGGAATATATATATTAATTTTCAGGGCCTAATATTACTGACTTCAGCTTTAGGAATGATGGTTTTGAAGATAAGTATCACAGATTATTATAGTATCTCTGCACTTTCTAAAATGCAGCTTGTTTTAAATTACTTTTGTTGTTTGTATTTTTTGTGTGTGTGCATGTGTGTGTGATGAGAAAGAGGGATATATAAAATATTTCAGTTCAACTGATATGTTTTTTACAAATTGCAAAGTCTCGTTATTATTAAAAATTGTCTTTTTAGTCAATTGGCTTTTTTTACCAATTACACTGCCCAGATTTACAATATGGCTTCATTTTAATGGAATTTTAAACCCCAAAGACATGTCAACTTACAGCTTGTTAAATAGCTTATTTTATATTTGTATTTCTATAATAGAAAACAGCTATTTACGTGATTTCATTTCCCTGTTGATTTAGTAACAGCCTAATTAATTTGTCAGATAGACAGTAATGTAAACAATATATGGTTGTAAATTGTGCCAATTTCTGAATTTGTGCAGGCAAGGCATGATGCCATGTGAAGCAGAAATGTCAATCCTGAAGTTACCTTCAAATACAAGTATAAATAGAAAATACTGGTCCAGCTCTTATTGGCTTGAAACAGGATCCATATTTGTTGGTGGTTTGCCTCATCCTTATTCAGCAAAACAGGTATTTATTTATATTATTATTAATAATAATAATACTTTTATTTACATTTGTATTTTTTTAGGAGTGGCATGTTGATGTATGTATGTATGTAATAACTGAAGAGATTTAAACCATGCAAAAAACAAAAAATACAGCTTTTTGAGAGTTACACCGAAGGGATGAATATGGTTCCTTGCAGAGTGTTGCTCACATGTGGGACTTTATTAAATTAACAAAAAGGGCATTATGGTCTAAAGTCATTATCTGATGTCCTGTTTGTCTTGAGTAGGGAGAGTAAAGGAGCAAATATGATCAAACTTAGAGGAAGATGTGAAGAATATGACTGCAATTGTTTCCAAAACAAAGGAGGCTCTGTTTGCGTTCCGTGCTGGCTCAGAGAGGCGTGTGTAAAAACAGACCAGGCAAGAGAACGCTAACCCGTGAAACTGCGTTAATGAATGAGAGATAGATAGCAGCTTGGGTAACCACGTATGCAGGGATGAGAAGTAATATGCATTGGGGCTTGTACAGAGTTAAGGAAGAATATCCAGAGTCGTGCAGAGTTGGAGACAAGGAGATCATTACTCAGTTGTTCTTATAGAGGATTTTGGGGTGGAGTAGTCACAGCAACTGATACACATCACTTAAGTGATTTCCAATTTTTTTTTTCCCAAAGCAGAATGAGTATAGTTAGCAATTTCTATTCCAGTTTATGACACTGAAACTCTTCATGCTTACACAGATCAAAAGCCCAGGCCTTGTAATTCATTTGAGACTGGCACCATACACCCAGGGGACCCTCAGTCCAGCTTCCAGCAGCATGGCCCCTGTGCAACACAGCTACCAATGCAGCTGGTTCAGCCTTCTACATTCTGTCAGGTGCCTAACTATGGAGTACACCTCAGCATCTAACAGGCTACTGTCATAGTGATGTAAATTTTTTTTAAATTAAATTTTTGACATAACATGGCAGTGACATCACTAGTCACATAGCCCCAAGTTGGTCTCTAACTTTCCTTTATCCAATTCCAGCCTGTGTTGCTACCTGGACTATTTAACTCTCTTGTCTCATTCCCAAATGTGCTTCCAGAATTTAAAACTGATCACCATTACATAATAAAGACTATCTATGAGTGTTTGTGTTTTCCACGTCATGAAATAAATTAAACTGTTAGCGCTGATTTGGGGTAGTGAAGGTCTCATTTATCTGAAAAGGGATCTTTGGACTGGTGTCATGCAACAGCCATAACAAAGTTAGACTGCAGGGGTTTTGTTTCGCCAGTGCACTGTAAAAACTGGGCATATGTGGTCCAGTTTTCATTTTTTAAAGCATAATTTTGGGTAGGTTTCACCCTGTGCAATTGATTTAACCATTTTATTTCTGTTCCATTCTTCAGTAAGTGAAGTTCATCTTATCATGATAAGGTAAATAGAGTAATTTCAAGCACTGGCATGTTTTTGATACTGCTCCTGTAATGCAGCATTTCTAGATTGCTTTCACCTTATAATAAATTGCACAGTAATCAATTACAGGACAAGATTGTTGAAATCCAACTTAAAAGTTATTGTGAGTAAGTGCTTTTTAGGTTGTAAAATATATTTTGCAAAAAATGTACTTCTAAGTAGCTCATACTGACATTAAAAGAACGCATCAAATAGTATTCATAGTTATACCAGTTTTCCCTTAATTCAAATGTTCATGCACAAACTATACCTTCATCTGGAATAATTTATCATCAGCTGTATATAGAATTTTATTTACTACAAAAATGTATCCATACTTGTGAGATATGTGAAAATTATATTTTCAATGTTTACCTATCTTCTAGAAGCTAAGAGAAATTTTTAGAGGAAAGCCCAAAGAATTTATAATGAAGGCTTTGAGAAGTTCAATTCATGTAGTGTATTTTGGAGTAGGTAAAGAAGCAATTTGTTTGAGGGATATAATAATAATGTGTACATGAGAAAGAATTTTGAGATGAAAAATAGCTCTTTACTAGCTAAAGGCCAAATAAAATCCAGAAAAATAAATTTACATAAGGGAAGTTCAAATAGCAATGAAACACAATGGTTGAAAGGTAATTTATTGCTAAAAATTTTGCCTACATGTGTTGGATTGTTATATCAACATGGGCTTTCCTTCTTTGAGAATGTTGCAGTTCAATTCTATTCTTAGTGCAGGATTTATAGGTGAGATGTAGTGGTTCATGATTATCTAAATTAGGTAATAGATGTGGGACCTGTATCAGTGCTCAAGTTGGTGATAATTAACGTCTATTAGTACTTGGAAAGCATGTTTCTATAACTTTCCCAGAAAGGCAAAAATATATCCTCTACTCTCAGCTGCCTCTCTAGTTTTCCACTGAACTTTCTTGCAGCTTTATTTCTGTTTGAGATGACCTCAGCCTTTATTATACTTAATTTTCTTTGCTTATTTGTGATTCTTGTATTCATTGTGATCGTAGTATCTCATTTTGCTTCATTTTTATGTTTCTTTAGCTTCAGGGAAGTTCAATTTTCCTTGGCTTCCCTGTCGAGGTCTGTAGGCTCCAAGATAAATATAGTCTATAAAGGTTTGGTTTTTTCCCTTTTGTCAGAGAATGGAGAACTGCCTGTCCAAGTACTCTTTATGTGGCCTTTTCAAGCCCAGCAGTAGGAAACCACTCCAGAAAGTTTCTTTTCCATCAGTTTAGACCCAGGCAGTCAGGCTTCTATTGTAAAACCTTCATCATCCCTAAAACCGAACAGATCTGCTTCTGACCTTCGTCCTGCAGTTCGCTTCAAGGAAGATTTCTGCTCCAGCTGAGACTCAGCTTTTTCTGACAAGTGCTCTGATCACTCTTGGAGTCAAGCTTGATAATGACCCTTGTGATATCTGCAGTATTCACCTAATAATACATTGTCTTGTTTTAGCTCCTTCTCTCATAGGAGTAGTTCACTCTGATGTTGGATCTCCTACCTTCCAATATTGTGGAAGTTGCAGGGAACAGTGACTTCAGACCCTAGACTCCTTCAGCTTCTGACTAACAAGAACTTCAAGCTGTCAGTACCAGAGACTGTTGACATGGGAGTCATGTATTACTGGAATTGGCTCATGTTAAATGATTCATTTCTAAGATAGATTCCTCCTGCTTCCGTTTTGATTGAAGTTTGAGATGACCCATAAAGCCCTCGGGGTAAAATATTGCCTCCTCTGAGGATTTTCTATACATTTTCCTAATCAGCTCTGAAATTTCCATGCATTCTTTCCTTTGTTTTTTTTCTGTATGCTTATTATTTGTTATTCCTTAGAGTCAGAGTGCACTCAACATGTAAGGCAAGGTGCAACAATTCTACTGATTTGTCTTGTTTCTGCCATAGTCCCTTCAGGAGATCAGAGCCTTAGCCTCAAGCAGCGACGCATTTAAAAGGATATCTGTGACATCTGGGGAAGCAATGCCATAATACCCAATAGATTTCTTCACTATTCAGAAGACCTCAAACCTCCCAGATCTCAGTCCTGGTGTTTGTGATTGGTGGTGAGAAACACTAGAGAAAGATAAAGTTAAGGACTACTTAAGTAAACCAGACATGAAGTACCATGGATCCAGGAAGATGCTTATAAGTGTGCACCCCTGGCTGATGTTGTCACAAGACCACTCTCCATTACCTCTGAAAGCTTAGAGCAATCAGAGGAAGCCCCTGATGACAGGGAAAAAAGACAAATGTGATGTTATGTTCATCTTAAAAAAGCCAAGAAGGAAGATGGGTAACGATGAGCCAGTCAGGTCAATGCACAGCTATGTTCCTGATACTAATATAGAAACAAAGGAAGGACAAGCACATCCTTGGGAACAACCAGCATGGATTTACCAAAGGGAAACTGCCTGACCAGTATGTTTACATTGCCTGTTGAGAAGACTGGTTCTCTGGGCAAGGGGAGGGCAGTGGATAATCCTTACTTTATGTCCTAGATAGTTTCACTCCCAACTCTATCTCCTAACTCTGAGTGGCACAGGAGGATGGGAAATGGGGGTTATAGTCAAACCACAACAGTTTTTCTCTGCCACTTCTTCCTCTTACACATCTACAGTTGTCAGCTATCCACAGGCCAAAGATGGAAAAAACATTTGGCTTGGTATGAATTCTGAAGGATCTGAAGATGTGGGTAGAAATCAAGGTAACACATATTTGCACTGAAACACCTTGAATTAATTCATTCAACTTCAAGCCCTCCAGTCTGTTTCATGCACAGTAAGAAATTGTTTTTATGACTCTGTAAACTGTCCTTTGCAAAGTATAGAGGAGTCATCTGACAGTCTAGGAAGCCATTGCTGAGCAGTCAGAATGAAAGCTAAACTATAAATAGCTGGCTGGCAGACATCTTGTCCTGCTGTCTCACCACAGTGAAAAAAATCTCCATCAGTGCTGTGCCAGCTTAGTTTATTACTTATTTTTATATTGTATCCTATTTCTTCAATAAAGAATATGATGGGAATAGTTTCAACTTGCCACTGGTAAATGGCAAAATCAGTTAAACAGCTAAAGAGCATAATCTTTTTAAAACATTGGGGTTTTTAAAGCTATTATCACTGTTTTTTAAGATATAAAAATCAACATAAAAGGAAGAGAAACCAAATTACACACAGAAAAATTTTTTTTGATCAGAAATTGAAAAAAGATATTATTTCTGAAATCTCAAGACATGTTTCAGAATAATTAATTTCATGCTAGCTTTAGTATTGTTATTTGTTTACAATAGCTTTTTCTTTGCAGAGAAGATTGGTACACTCAAAGGGAAATTAAAGTTTGTTTTCAAATACTTACAGCATCATCAGTTGATTGCAGTAACAGTTATTTTTTGCTGCTATAATTGTTGCAGAAATTTATATTTCCAGACTTAATAGTATTTTAATATGGAGAATGTGAAATGTCATTATATCTTCATATTCCTTTTAAACTCAAGCAGTTCTCTATAATTAAACCTTGCAAGTATTAAAACAGGAAAGTTTCAGAAGGAAAGGAAGTTTCTGTACCAGGAGAGCAAACTTCCAAATAAAGATAAAAGATTAAGGGGAAGGTGTGCAAATACATAATGTGAGCATCAATATGTTACCAATGAGGAAATGGCAACAGGTAAATGAGTCGTATGCTCACGATCATAGTGTGTTAATGTTGAAACTAAGGTGAGATGGAAATCATTATACATCAAAAGACCACTGTAATCTAGCAGGCTTGTACTTTAAATACAAATGTGTCAAATACACTGTGCCTATGTAAGAACACAGGTAGATTTTCTATTAAAAAGAGGTGTGATATCACTATCATATGTACTGCCCAGTTTTAAGATATTCTCAGGCATATGCATATGTAGATAAAAATGTTTTAAATATTTTAATAACCAACTGCTAAAACATGCAAAATTACATTCTTTTTTTTGATAAGGATTCATCCACAGAATTCAGCGGCATTGAGTGAAGAAATGGACAATGTGAAACAGGTGTTACAAAATACAGAATCAGACCCTTAATTTGGAATGATCCAAAAGCAATTTGCTCTATGTTACAGCTGCTGTGCTTCCATAGACTAACACAACAGTAACCCCTCTGTAACTGTCTAGTTAGAAACAGTTTATGATCCATTTCCCTTGCCAGAGCAGTGGGAGAATTTAGTACAATCTGTGCACAGTGTTTTAGATTTCATTATCTGGCATTCACCTTACCTGATAAATCTTGGGTTCTGAGAGCAACTTTCACACTATAATTTATAGTAATATAATATGTACATGATTCTTTAACATCCTGCTACAGTAATCGTTGGATGTGAGCAAATTATGGTGGTCCTAACCCAATTAATGTTCCCTGGGCTACAGTGCTCAGCCTAAGATTCCTGGGGAAGGCAACAAAGGGAAGAACATCCAATCTGTCACAAGATATACTAGACTGTTACATGGCTACAACTGTTTGCTACGGTGGTATAAGCAAGAATGGGTAGCATGAAACCTTAGAGTGGCCAGTTCTTGAAAGTCCATACATTTCCTGTTCCGCAGCATAACTGAAATTTCCATATTTAACTATTAAATCATATCTTTTTTAAAGCATTTTTTAGGCAGACTGGTTATAGGGTTTTTTTTTAATTAGATCATAAATCTGCCTAGGAATTATCCAAAGGATATTTCATATTTGATATAACTTAAAGAATTATCTGATCCATAAGTTTAAGCTCTAGCTCACAAAGTGGAAGCCAGTTGCCAAGCATTAGTCTTCCCTTTAGATATAGTGAAATATAGGTGTTTAGCTTGTAGTAGCTATGCACTAGTGTTTAAGGTTCCGCAGTGGTACAGAAAATGAAAATGAACAGTGTTGAGTCTTTTACCCAGAATCTCACTGTGGCTTTAGTACTACATTTCTGAAACTCTGAGTTGTTGCTGTTTGTTTCAAGTCCAGAATCTGTATTTTTCAAAAAATGGGATGAAATTGTTTGTCCTTATATTTATGGTGCTCCCTTTTAATTTTACCTTCCCTACACACATTATACATCTTGTAAGTCCGCTCTGTTGTCACGTTTGTGATTTACAATATTCAGAAAGGCTGTTTCAGGGTGTTTGTTGATTTGAAATGCATTTTGCATCCTGAAGAGCATCTGATTTCTTTTTGAATCTTGGCATGGCAGCCTTGGATCCTGACAAGCATTTACTTTCTAATGTGCTACTTGACATTAGAAGTCATGATTGATGTTTTTTCCTACTTGATCATAGGTAATTACTGAACTCAATGGAAGAGTTTTTCTGTAACCTGCAAGCATTTTACTCATTGAGCTTTTTATTTGTTTTTATCCTTAATAACCTTGTCTTGATGCTGTTAAACCTTTTAGTGGCTTTTTAAGTGTGATTTCGTCCCAGGAGAACACAGAGCTTGAGTATATTATTATCAGGTTTTTTAATGTTGTGGGGGTTAATGATTATATTTTGAAATATTGAAACATATTATTTACGTAGAGTTATAGCTCTCCTAGTTTCCCTAATGGTTCCAAGAAATCATTTTTTACAGCATCTTAAAATGTAGTTCCTACATCATATTTTGTCATGATTTCTTACCCAAATGTTTGGAGTAATTAAATTCTGTTATTACTGTCTTTTCTGCCTTACCCTTTCGAACCTGCTTTAGTATTTATCAAATATTATTATCACCTTGGAAATATATAATGTAGCTCTAATATAGTTTTTTTCTTTCTTCATGAAATTTTAGTGCAAAATTATTTGTGCCAGTTTGTATATATTTGTCTACTTTTATTATATTGATGAGATCTGGTGCAGCCTACACCTTTCTTGATTTTTACTCTTTTATCATAGCATCCCTGTGTTTATATTTCTACCTTCAAGATGCTTATCACATTCTTACTGTTTTACTCAGGTTTTTTTTTTACTTTTTTAGAAGTAAGCAGGTATTTTTACATAAGCAGTTACTTTTTTTTTGAAAATAAATAATGGTTTAATGGTTTGGCATAAAGGAAGTTGTTTTTACACAAATGTTTTACGTAAATGTTCACATTACAATTTTTGTAACATATTCAGTTCTGTCATTTATATTTTGAGTGTGAATTTTTGATTTTTTAAAAAAGGTCTTTCGAGGTAAAGAGAAAAAAGGCAATGGAATTACATTGGTAAATTGGTTATTCTAATTTCAATTTACTGTAATTATATCTACTATATAATGGTTATAGACAGTCTTGCCTATTCCATTGATCGAAAAAGAAATACATATGAGACAAGATATTTTGCTGAAAGTATCCTGTTCTGCCCTGTACAATTCTTTTTACTGGGGTGCCAGTAGTCCTTACTATCTAAGAATGTGTTCTTGTTAGGTCTTCAAGGCCAAACCATACAGAGAAATGATACCATCAAGGGAAAGCTAAAACATTCCTGTAATAGTGTATTGCTGGCTTGTGTTACCCTTTTAAGTCAATCTGTGTTGAAAGTCTACAGATGATGATCTTGGACACTGCAGCATTTGAGATATTATCTTAGAGGGAAAAGGTAGGTACAGGGAGCATTGTAGTGGAGTGACACATTTTATTGGGGTATTTTTTTTTTCCTAATTGGATTAATCAGTATGCTTATAGTAATATTATGGATTTGTTTATTCTTGTACTTATATCTATGTTCATGTAAGTGTTTTAGATAATTAATTACTGATTTATCTACTTGAAACAAGTTTGAATTCCTACTGAAGATCCGTATTAGTACTGTGTGATCCTTAAACAAGAACAGCTTATACAGATCACAGAAATCTTGAATTATGCTAGTTATTGTAAAATCTAAACCTAGACTATTAATCAAAATGTACAATAAATGTTTTTAGTATGTCTAATAAATTCCAAATTTATAACATGAAAAATATAGAATGGAAGTCATAAAAGTAAATATAAAGACTTTCAGTACTATTTCCTGAATGCTTCTTTATAAGTCTATATTGAAAAATTATGTTAATTTGGGTGATTTTTTTAGTCATGAGTTGCACTTCATATTTTATCAGAAAGATATTAAGAGAATTTTTTTGAAGTTTATAATATCAGAGGTATTGATTGTGCAAATGTATATTTCTTCAGCTGTATTCTGTGATATTTTTACTGCCTCTATTTTAAATTTTACTACAGTTGATTTAGAGAAGTTAGAATTTCAGATATACACGTATGTATGTATGTATGCATGTATTTAATATATTATTATATTATTATATCATGTTATTATGTTATTGTGTTATTATTATATTATGCAAATGCTGATATATTATTAAAATGTCTATTAAGCTTTTCAGTAAAGTCTCCTAACAGCATAGCAAAATACCTTCAAATAAGAAAGCAAGAAATATCCTTCACTGTGTTAAGTCCACAGACCAGAAAGTAATGCTGGTGAGAAATCAAGGGGTTTTACCGCTGATTATCTTCTGCATCAAATTAAAGGGGACACTTAAGGTTGTATAAATTGGAGCATTTTGAAGGCTGTGCTTCACAGAGGTTCAAAAAGCTTATTAATATCAACATCTCTACACTTTAAAAAAAGCATTTGCATTCCACATATATAATATATCAGCAGTCTACAATATAAACTGATTACTATAACCAAGATTAAAAATTTAATTCATTCTCATTAGATAAATGCTAAAATGCCAAGATCATTGTACTTATTACAGAGCTCCAGCTCACCCAAACTGGTAATATTATACCTACACTATATTCTTGCAGAAAAGGAGCCAGTGAACTTTAAGAAGCTCATGGCCCAGAGCCATCTGTGCAGCAGGCCTTGGCTAAGAGCAGCCACACTGAATCAGAATATTAAAAGCAATGAGTTTGTGGTCCAAAACTCTCAGCAGAGTCACTATGGAGAGTCAAAGAGATTATTTTTGTTTCTTGTTTGTATGAGATTTTGACATGCATGGCTTTAGCTGTGTCCTCTAGAAGCTCTTTTATGCAGCTAGAAATAACAAGAGCTCTTGTGTGCATGGGGAAATCAAACTTCTGAAGATTCTGAGTCTGAAAGAAAGGAAAAATAATACTGCAAAGTCTTTTGCTGATCTTAAATTATGATGGTTGTTCCACTGTCTCACTGAAATCCCCTCAGTATTTGGCTTTATGGAAGTATTTTTCTTGAAAACATTTTAATTATTTCATAATTTTAGTGCCTGAAATCAGCCTTGTGTGTACTAAATGCTTGGAGCTAACCGGGTAGCAACCTCAGCAAATTAAAAGACTCATATCAAGGCATCATGAAAATTCCTGTCTTGTCCTCTTGAGACCACTTCTAAAAAACATATGGGGTAGAGGGACATAAACAAACTCGGTATTTGGAGAATTTAATGAGATTTGAATTCAGATTTCTGTTTAGTATGGAAGAAATATTTCCTTTTCTTTTTGACTAATATTTCCTATAGAGGGAAATAAGAGTTTGGGAAACAAAAGATAAATTAAAAGGAAAATAGTATGATATAATTCAATTTCTAAAGGCAACTGGTGAGAATGTTCAGATGAATAGATATACTGTAAAAAATCTGTTTGATAAAAAGTTCATGTCATGTATTCTTGTGTGTTACCAGAAGTTTTTTCTATTCCAGTACCTTTAGGGAGTCTGTTCAACCTCTTTCTCTCAGTCAAGATATAAAACACAAGAATACCTGCAACCACTTTGCACTGCAATGAGATGAAATGTTCGACAGTAAAAAAATACTGGACCATTTCACCCCACAAGCTTTTTCTACTTGAAGGAACACCCTTCTCCTGAGAAATGAGAGAGAGTTCCTTTCCCTCTCCCCTAATAATGATGTGAGTGGGTATGGAATGGTTATGGAATAACATTAGGGTACTGGCCATGCCCCCTCTCGGATATTGTAAAAATCAACCCTGTCCTGGCCGAAACCTGGATGCAATAAAACCAGCCTTCAGGAATTAAAGCTCCCTAAGACCAGACAGAAACTCTGGAGCAAGGAATACTTAACACTGGTGGAGTCACCATCCCTGGAGGTGTTTAATATAAAGACTGGATGTGGCACTTAATGCCATGGTTTAATAAGGTCGCGTTGGGTCATACATTGGACTTGATGATCTCAAAAGTCTTTTTCAACCTAGTTAATTCTGTGATTCTGAGAAGGATTAGGTCAGGGATCCCTTAAACTGGTCATATGAAAGTCTCTGAGGTTTAATGTATTGCACCCAAGTGTACTGAGAAAACTCTCTGATGACATTGTGAGATCACTGTTAACAGTCTTTGAATGGCCATGGCAATTAGGAGAGATTCCTGAAGACTGGAAGAGAACAAATATAATCATCTTTGAGAAGGGCACAAAGGAAGATCTGTGAAACTATAGTTTAGACAACCTCATCTCAGTCACTGGAAAGGTGATGTGGCAAATCCTCCTGGAAACTATTTCCAAACACATGGAGGTCAAGAAATTAACTAGAAGTCATCAAAATGGATTTAAAAGGGAAATCATAAGTGACCAGCCTCACAGTCTCTGCAGTTAGGTGGACAAGGGAGAGCAGTAGATGCTGTCTACCACAACTTCAGTAAAATTTTTGACAGTCTCCTATGACGTCATCATAGAAAAAGTGACAAAGTACAGATGTGTATAGAAGTTCACAGTGAGGTGAACTAAACAAAAAAGTCTGAATGACTAGGCCTCAAGTGTTGTGATGAGTGATGCAAAGTCTGGTTGGAGGTCAGCAACTAGTAAGATGCCCCAGAATTTCCTAGCGGGTCCAAAACTTCTTCAACTTCTTCATTAGTGACCTGGATGACAGAACGGAGTGCACTCTCAGCAAGTTCTGAGATTGATTCAAAACTGGAAAGTGGCTAATCCTCCAGAAGGTTGTGCTGCCATCAGAGGGACCTCAACAGACTGGAGAAATGGGGAGAAATGAGAAATCTCATGAAGTTCAAAAAGGGGTATTGCAAAGTCCTGCAACTGAGGAATAATAATCCCATGAGTAAATAAGTACATGTGTAATGTACTTGCGTCAGCTGACAGGAGCACAGTTTGGCAAAGGAGAACCTTGGATTTCTGATGGGCAGCATGCTGTCTATGAGCCAGTTAGGCATTCTCACAGTGGATGGGTGGGGATTCATCCCCTCTACTCAGTACTGGTGAGCTTGTATCTGAATTAATGGGACCAGTTCCGTACCTGTCCAGTACAAGAAACATCTGGAATTACTGGACCATCTCCAGTAGAGGACCACAAATATTATGAAGAGGTTGGAACATCTCTTATGTAAGAAAAGACTGAAAGAACTGTGACAGTTCTTTGGGGTTTTTGATGCTTTCCTGTCATATCACCCCAGGCCTCTCACTCATCGACTCTCGCAGGGACCCTATACAAAAGTACCCTAATTTTATCAGAAAAAAGATGCTGTTTCAGTGATATGCAAAGAAATGATTTGATGATATACCAAGATATAATTCTGTGTCTGTGGAGATTATTTCCTTATTTTGAAGAACATTTTTAAAAGGGATAGCATTGTTTTGAACTTGCATGCAAGTCACTTTTATGAATTTGAAAGTTCAAATCCAGGTGATCATTTGTCTTTGAACAATATTGACAGGCCTGCAAGATCAGTTTGGTTTTTTTCATCTGTGAAGACATTTATTTCCCATACTTACCACATTGACCAGATGTTAAGATCTTCAGTTTTTGGTTGATGTTGCCACTTACTTATTCCACATTTCCTGCCCATTACCATAATAATCCTGGCAATAGCTGCAGCCCCTTTTTGTTGGCAAGACATCTTGATATCTTATCTGGGTGTGTGTGCTGATATGGGAGTTGTCCTGGGATAAAACTTTCAGTGTCTTTGTGATGCTTTCACTCTTTGACAGCTGTAATTCCCTTAGTTACATTAACCATTTGTCTCTTCTTCCTATTCAGTGTACAAAATCCAGGGCAGTTACAGACATTTGGGATGAATCCCAAATGAATCAGCAGATCCTTCTGCTGAACTTGTTCAGCCTTTTTTATCCAATAGCTTCTCATGTTCCCAAATTTCCTGATTTCCGTGGAAGTGTGTATGTGCATAAAACCTTCTCAGGTAGCATGTCAGGTACTTCACCTCCACCTTTGCCTGCCTATTATTCATATCCAGTCTGGAAGCTTTTTTTAAAAAATGATTGTTACCTTGAAATTGGCAGCAGACAGCATTATGGGGTGGACAGCACACCCAAGCAGCCTGTTATACAGGATCTGTAGTGTTTGATGGATCTATGCCTTCACACTGATACCATAAAAGTTGATGCAATTCAAAATGAATATACATTCTAGAGTTGTAGGTATAGGTTTATGACCTCATATTATACAAACAACAAAAAGAAATAATTGCTGTTTTTCTGGAAGAAATGGATCTCAACAGATGGCATCATCTGTGATGTTTGAGTTCCTTCCAAACACCTGAACATTGCACTGTTTCCAAGCAGAGTCCCAAAGCCTGGGAGGAAAGGCTGTAATCATCCACTGATTAAGTGTACTCTGGGATCTTCTGTAACAAGTTTGATGGCAGACTATCTGTTTGTACTGAAAATGTATACAGGCATACTTTCCTCCTAAAAAAAAAGGTTTCACACATAAATTTTGTGTGGCTTATTGATCTTGTTTACCCCTTCCTTTCAGTCTTAAGGTAGATTAATATCTAAGAGTCATGAATGGTGGCCACTACACTCCCTATAGGCAATGAAGAAGAACAAAGAAGTGCTAGGATTTATCCCTTGGAAAAGGTAATTGTGTTGACTGTCTACCAGCAGCTGCCAGGTCGTGGCCTTTAATCTTCCTTTGTAGTTCTTGAAGTGATACAACCTGCTGGTGTAAACCTAAAAGGGGCATTGTGCAAAAGCAATTACTTCCATGTAGTTTAGGCAGGACCCTTTCAGGAAGAAACAGACATTTGACAAGGCAGAGATTCATCTGACAGCATGTATGTATTAGTCAGGCAACTAATGCAGTGATTGCCCAAATGACCCGTTCAAACAGCAGTTTCCTAGATTTGTCACCCACTCTTTCCTTCTGTATTTAGTAACTGTAGGTTCATTTCTTGGAGACTGGTTCTTTATGCAATTGATGCGACTGCACAAATATTGCCTTTAGTTTCTTTATGCAATCTTTGCAACACACAGTTAAAATCAAGAGCTGATCTTTAACTGTCAATTTACTCGTCTGTTAACTTTGGTTTTTGATAAAGGTAAATTTTGAGGCATCAGCTGTACCAATCAAATCACAAAACTCGATCAATATGAGAAAAAAAGCATGTTATGCAAAATCCTTATCACATTTTAATACATAAAATTGATCTGAATATTCATCTGTTCCTATTTTATGTATGTGTCATTTTTCTGAAAGTTTTTTCAGCAGCAGAGATGTTTATGCCACAAACATGAAGTTTTGGGTGTATAACTTCATCCTATTAAAATGCAAATCCATGTGTTTCTCTTCAGAAAAAAATAAGAAGACAATTTGCTGCTAAATCTCATTGAAAATTACTTTTAACCATTAAACTCCTATGCTTTGGATAGCAAGTGAAGCAAATTGTTGCCATTTCTGATAAATGTAAACTCACTAACCAAAAGCATCCATGCTGCTATGAGGTACACTAAGGTAGTTTATTTAATTTTCCATAACCATGTAGTGCCTCCTGAATTGTTAACAATAAAAAAAACCCTTTGCTCTCACAGCAGTGTTTTTGTGGTATTCTGGTACAATATCTTGGATTTTTATTTCTTACCTCTGACACCATTTTTACTAGTGTTTATATGACTTTGCATCTCTCTAACACCTTTAGTGACAATTGTGTTTTCATGCAATGACTTGTAGTAAGCATTACATCAACTGCATTATAATGTACCTGTGAAAATTTGCATGATAAATGCAATGTGTCAATATGTATTAATTCTCCCTACTGGATCTGGATGGGATGCAGCTAATTTTCTTTGCAGCAGCTTGTATGGTGCTGTGTTTTAGACTGGCAACCCCAGCAGTGTTGCTAATATAGGGGTGATTTGGCTGTTGCTGAGCATTCCTTCTGTTCCTTGCAGAACAGAAGAGAAGGAATAGAATTCCTTCTATATATCCCTCAGTGAATAGACTGGGTGTGATCAAGAGCCTGGGAGGAGACACTGCTCAGACAGCTGATCTTGGGTGACCAAAAGGATATTCCATACCATATAACATCACGCTCAATGAAAAAATGGGAAGAAGTTTTTCCAAAGTGGCTGTTGCTCAAGAACTCTCTGAGTTCCTCTCTGCTGGTGGTAATTTCTTTTGCATCAGTTTTTTTCTTCATTTGTTTAACTGTCCTAATGACAACCCATGAGTTTACTCACTTTTTCCCTTCTCTCTACGATCCTGATGGGGGTGGAAGCAAGAGAGTGGAGAGATCTTATCTTCCAGCTGGGCTCTACACACTATATTCCCTCAACTGCACTGTCACCTAAGAGACATGTCTGTGGTTAATTTGTGTCATGTGCTCACAAAGAATCACACACAGTATTTTCTCTTATACTTCTGTTAGGTGTCATTGATAATTTGTAGGCCTGTAGTAGACTTTTCAGCTAAAGGTATTTCCAGAAGTGAGAGCCCTGCCTGACTAGCTGGTAAGAACCATTCCTTCTTCAAGGAACTAAGAATCTTTTTATAAAGAAATACCAGGACAGCCAGCAGAAAGTTCTTTTTATATATTTTATATGAAAATAGTCATTTGAGGTTATATAACTTCCCTAATCTTTGAGTGAAATTAATGTTGAAATCAGGTTTTCTTGTGGAATCTTAATACAAGGATGCATAAATACCCTCACCATTGGTAGCCCCTTGATCTGACCTAAATTGCACAAAGCTATGTGGGCATGAAATTCTGCATGGTTTTCTTTAACCAAAGACCAAAAGTCTTCAAAACAAATAACCTCCCAGGTTTTAGTAGAAAAAAATCTAGAAACTAGAACATTTAGTCTCTTCATAATAAAAGCATAGTGTGAAGTTAAACAAAGTAGAAGAAAAATGGGTAGACACAACCCTCACCCACCCACCATGATCTTGCAGGTGGGTTTTTAGTCTCTCACTGCCTTTGTGAAATTTAGTGAATTTGCATCTTCTTCAATCCCATTTTCTTCTTCATTATCTCTGAGCCCAGGTTCCCAGGTTCTGTGCTCTTTTCTCCTAAGAGCAGTTTTAGTTTCTCTGCTTAAGCTGCAGTCTGCTAGTTTCCTGCAATGCCTATTCTTTTCCATCTGGGTTGTGACCATTTTTTTCTTTCTTTTTTTTTTTTTTTAAATTTTATTCCGAGCCCAACATTTGGCTCATTATAAGGACTAATCATATTTTATATTTATAACAGTGTAAACTTTACGCTTAAGGGAATATAATGCCAATTTTAGAGAGCAGCAAATGAAATATGCAGCCTATTACAAAATCACACTGATAAATGACTGTCTAGGAACACCCTGACCCCGGAAGTTTTAGCACTGTTTTTCCAGTGTTAATAAGACAAAGGTTTTGGTGACAGCTGCAGTATTTGTAACTTGGTCCTGTTTCTCATTTGTAGTCTGTCGCTCTTCTTTTCTCCAAGTGTTTGAAACTTGTGTAAGGTCCAGCTCTGAGTTTTTGCCAAGTTTTATTTAATCTTTATGCTTTCTATTTTTGCCAAGTTTTATTTAATCTTTATGCTTTCTACTTCCAACATATATTATATTCTTTCCTGTTTCCTTGTGTGTGTGTTTCTTTGTATTCATTATTCCCAGTATCCTCTTCCAGCAGGCGATTGCCAGACTCTCATGCAATTTTAATTACGGAAATTTCACACCTTCCATCTTTGATGTTTTCAGTTCTTTATCTGATCTCTTTAATTTTGTGGGTTTTCCTTCCAAAAAAGAAAATCATCACTGAAGAGAAGATGCAGTTTTGTTTGTCTAGATTCTGTTTAAATTATAGTGATTCCCATTTGCTCCCTCCGAAATTAATCTGGGTGATTAGTGTTCCTGTAGTGTCCTTGACATTTATCAATTGACAATGTAAGATTTGTGGGTTTGGGTTTTTTTTAGGCTGAGTTTATATTTGATTAATAAAAATACATCATTTTTTGTTGTTGTTGAGGAAGAGTACCACATTCAAAAGCATTTGGTTTTCTGTTATGCATGCTAAGTTAGTCTCACAGTTATGTGATTTCGCCTAGAATCTACTTCTCTAATAATATCAGCAATCTGTCTCTGCATTCATTCTCAGTGCAGGATCTCCCATTCTCATTGATCTTCTACATAGAAGTTTCCATTATTTCAGTAAAAATAAATTGACTTTATGTTTCTTGACAGCTTTGACATTTTGCTGTGTTGTTTCTTTCCTTTTCCCAATAGCAAACAATGTAGCAGAGGCAGATTTTATAGAAAACTGTAGTAAATGGAGGCCATTCCTGATCCCTGGAAAATAAGCCCCTCAGCGCTGTTTGCTTAATGGCTTCACTCTAAACTAACTATCTGAATGTACCTATTGGGCATGCAGGGAGCATCTGAGCCTGAAAAGTGGTCAAACAACACATTTGCCAAGACAGCAGAAAATGCACTCTGTTCTGAAGGTAGAGGCTGACTAAGCTGCTGTAATATAGAGTCATTAAGAGAAGAACATGATGATCACATTGTTTGTAAATTTGTGATTTTTGGTGCACAGCATAAAAAAAAGAGGAACAAAGGAACTGGCAGCTGTTCTACATTAGAAATGCAGCTATTATTTTGTGCTCTTTCATCTAAATGAAAAAAGATTTGGAAATGAAAGAATGGAGTAGGAAGAGGAATCATTTAATGAAATGGAACTGTGGGGAGCATTAGCACAAAATCTTTTATTTCCAATTTTATTAGTATTAATGGTAATTTTTCTGAAAGCAAAAAGGAGTAAAGACAAGTTACTGTATTAGTACCTGTCCCTCTCTTCTGTGGTTTAAAACTCTCTGTTTACCTAGATTTTACTTACTTTACTGTGTGACTACAGATTTCTGAGAATCATATATAGAAATACAGCAAGCTGTTTTCTCTGTGTATAATGGTATCAGAAACAAGCAATATGTGATTATGCCACATATTATACAGATTCTTATATCAGGTTACAGAATGCTGCTTTACAGACAATTGTTTACAGCATGGGCTGAAGACTATGAGAAGAAATAAGAGATGAAAAATGTAAACTAAGTACATTTATAGAATGTATTTAAAAAGTAACACAAGTTAACTGTAAGATGAAATGCCAATGTAAACCTGAAATAATAGTATATCCTGACTATTCACATAAGTGAATATTGTTTGGCATTTGTGAACTCATAGGTAAGCAAGATCTAAAAAATAATGTTGCTGATTTTGTCTTACAATCAGTTTGTGAAAAGGAAAATTGTTTGTCCATTCTACAATCCTACTGTCCATCTTGTATGTCCATACAGCAGAGTACTTTGAATCCTGTAATGGGGTTGGAGGAGAGGGATTTGGATTAGCCAGATGTTTAGTTAAAAGAGATTCCTGGTTTGAAGCATAAATGAGTGCATGAATGCAAACTTCTGTGTCACTGTGTGTGTGAGCATCCACATGTGCATGTGTGTGTGTATTCGTGTATGAAAGTTTATTTGTTATGGCTGCTGAAATTCTAATAGCCAAATCATGTGGGAAGTCTTCTACTAACATGAATGAAGAAAAATATCTGAGATCAACAGGCATCCTGTGATTTTTACAGTTTTACAGGAAAGAGTTTCTAGATTTCTTACAGTAAAAAACTGGGAAGTCTTGGTGGACAGCAAAATGGACAGGAGCCAGCAATGTGTCTTTGCAGCAAAGGAGGCTAATGGTATCCTGAGCTGCATTAAAAGAAGCACTGCTGGCATGTTGAGGGAGGGGATCTCTATCCTGTGCTCAGCTCTGGTGAGGCCATATCTGGAGTGCTGTGTCCAGTTCTGGGCTCCTCAGTACCAGAGAGATATCCTGGAGAGAGACCAGCACATGGCCACAAACACAGTTAGGGAACTGGAACATCTCTCCTGTTGGAAGGCTGAGAGAGCCAGGACTGTTCAGCCTGGAGACAACTCCAGAGGAAAACTTACCAATATTCTACAAATATCTGAAGAAAGGCTGCAAAAAGGGCAGAGCCAGGTTCTTTTCAGCAGTGCCAAGCCACAGAACCAGAGGCAATGGGCACAAGAGGAAACACAGGAGGTGTCATCTGATTATCAGAGCTTTTCTGCTATGAGGATGTCTGAGCACTGGTACAAGTTGCTCTGATTGGTGTGGGACTTTCCATTCGTGGAGATATTCAAAGCCTGTCTGGACTTGATCCTGAGGATTGGCTCTAGGTGACACTACTTCAGTAGGGGGATTGGATAAGGTGACCTCTAGAGGTCCCTTCAAACCTCAGCCATGCTGTAATCTGTTAATATTTTGGGTTTTTTTCCTAGCATCCTGTCTTGGTTGCTACTATGGAGATATAAGATATTTGTTCAGTGTCTGTTGAAGATGGTTCTTTAACCTCACCTAATATTTGTGATTCTAAGAGAATGGTAGGAGAAGAAACATTAATTACTTCACATGGTCAAATGCACTTTGTGACAGTAGGAGCTTCAATGACTTCAGAATAGTGGAAGGGAGGGTTCAGAGTCCTCTTGAGTTCCAGATCTTCATACTGTTATTAATGACACTTCTAATCTCTCTGAAGACTGGATAGAAAATTAAATTGTTTTATCTTAGTAGGATATATATTGCATGAACTTTTTTTTTTTTTAACCTCATTCAAAGGGCTTTTAACTTTTTCTACTTTTGCAAAGTTTTTTCAACAAGAAAGAATATGCTTGAAAAGGACTGCAAATGCATTAAATCTCTGAAAAGAGAAAGTGGCTGACCTTGTGGTGTTTGTCCTGCATAACAGCCTGAGGTATGTTGATAGTAAAAATGAAAGAGGTAAGATTTCATCTTGAGAAGAGCAGAACAGGTGAGCATTGAGGCTTAGAGCAATGTTAGGGAGGGACAGGAGGGAAGTCACTTCCAGAATCTGAGTGATGGAAGCAAGTAAAGGAACAGTTTAGAATCTGCCATGCATGTTCAATTATTTTAATAGGTGTTTTCTTTTTTATAAGTGAAGAACTTACTTTAAACTTCCAGTTTTTAGAACATGGTTTAATTTCTCCTCTAGATCACATAGTGCATAATGTAGATTCACGTGAATCTAATCTTTTTGTTTACTGTGGTTTTCCTGGGGACTATCAATTCCAAATAAAATTTGTAACTGTTTTAGACAAGGAGTCTAAGAGCATGAAAATCAGCAAAGGATTTTAGGATAATGTGTGTTTTTGACAAGTATATGAATAGTATACAAGTCAAGTTGGGGAAAAATAAAATTAGAGCTAGAGCAAAAGGAAATGCTCTACAAAAATCAACATCAGTCTTTGGCAGTGAGTAGGTAGTACAGTTCAAAACTCCAAGTGAACACATATTGTCATAAGTCTCTCAGGACTGCATCTCTCAAAATGGAAATTCAAGCTAAGCCAAAGAATTAGGTAACCAAATCCAACTGCTTGCTAAGAGTTTTTGTTTCCTCAGAAGATATAAAAAGCAGATTATATGTCCACTTCTCAGCTGTGCCAAATTAAACTGCAATTAATCTAAATCTATGTTAATAAGATGAATTATAAATATACTTTCTTGTTCTACTACATTTGTCACAAGGGCAGTAACACCTAACTGAAAGACAAAACAGACAACAAAGAGTAGTAATCCACCAGTTGTTTCATTAAAAATCAACAAAAGTTTTAAATTTTTAGTTATTGGTAGAGTTTATTTGGTTTAGAAAACAACAATTCATATTGTTTTAGTATGGTAAGATAATTATATGCATTTTTGAAGTCTATGGATTCATAGCCTTCTTGGCACATCATGTTTCATGTTTTATGTGCTCTGTCCACAGTAGATACACCTGCGATCACATAAATACATGTGACTACCTTGGAAACCTTGGCATGCCTTACATGCTCCTAAGAACTTTGTTACATGTCAGGCAGCTCTCCTCCTTACCACGTTCATAACATTTTAAACCACTACCTCTCACCTGGTTCTGATATAAGCCTCGTTAGATTCTCTGGAGTATTTTGGGGAAGTGAAGGCATTTGCTGAAAGGCATAGTGTGCCATCTGATATGTTCCTTACCTAGTGTGTGAGGAATACTCTGTTATCTTGCAATACCTCTTGTCTTAAGAAATTTTGCTAGAAAAAAAATGTATTTAAGGTATAAAAAACCAGACAAACCAGTTGCATATGTTTCTAGAAGGTGTAGTGGCATGATATAAGAAAAGCACAGATCATGAAAATTTATGAAGAAATTTTCCTCCTCTCTCCTTTCTTCAACAGACAATCTTCAGTTTTTCTAGGAGTCTGACAAAATTAGACCCTTCTGAATACATTATATCATATATATTCATTGAAGAAAAGCCTATTTTAATCAGAACATTTTCATTTGTATGGGCATTTTTTTCATTCTGAAGACCCTTATGTATGCAGAGGTCTCTGTTTTAGATAAGGTGTTAATCTCTTCTAGTCAGACAGACGTACAACTCCTTGTTAGAACTCTCCCCTTTTTTGTAACTCAGCATCTACAATTCACTAAGTGTTTCACACTGAATCTTCCTTTAGAAATAGAATATCCTGACTTGAAAATGACTCATGAGAATCATCAAATCCATCAGCATATAAACACACAAGCTTGCTACAAACATCTCTTGGGTTAAATGTTTGTAGATTTGAGTGATTGGTTATTGATTGGACAAGACCCAGAACTAGAGAAGCTGACTGACTTGGTATGAAAACTAGTTCAAGGTGACGGATTAGGAACACCTTTCCCTAAGTGCTGTAATACTGTAAAATGTGTTAGCATGGTATTCAACTAGTGTGACTTCAGTGTCACTGCAAAGGTGAATTGCAGGGAGATAAACTGATTACCACAGCTGATAGAGTCTGCACTATTCAAGAAAGGTAAGTCCATTTTCCAGATTTCACTCTACATTTTCTAGTCCTCTTAGGCCAGTATATTTTCTATCTTTCTCAGGGACAAGGCATTATATGACATTAAACAGAGACAACTGAAAAAAGATAAATTACAGTAGTTGAACTTATTAAGAATTACGATAACAAATGCAGTAAGTGAATCATGCATTGTGGTTATAAGCATAAATACTGAAATTGTTTACAAAAGGGGCAGATATTGCTAGCCATAAAGCTTAGGAAGGTCCTTCCTCGCATCAGAGTTTTCATATCCCTTCTGAAATGCAACATTGCACTTGTTACAGTGCAAGCCAAGAGAAAGTTTAAAAGATAAGGATCCTGGCCAAGGATGAACTTCCATAAAAATGGTAAGGGAATTTCTCAGTACTCTTGAATCTTTCAGACTTACTGATTTTAATTAATCCTTTGTGGTTTAATGAACGATTCTAAGCTAGAACTGTCAGGATCACAGAAAATTGACAGTGAAGCACTTATGCTCAAGATTTAGACTGTCAGTCAATTTAGATGAAGAAATGATGCAGGAGGAATGTGAATGTCAGTTATGTGGTGAGCTGGTTCCCCCCAAGTCTGGGCCCAGGCAGATGACCAGTCTGGTTTCCACTGTGAAGCACAGCAATGCAGGAGATGGTTTGCAAATTCAGGCCCAGTGTGAGAAGATAGTCTCAGTTACCTGCTCTACAGCACAGGAGACTGGAAGGAGTATTAACTTGCTGGTTTTGCATAGCAGAACTATCAGGGTTGCTACTTGTGTAACCCCTGATTAAAGTGGCTAGAACAAATGAGACATGAAGAGCAGAAATGTAAATCTCTACCCCCCTAAGCAGATTGGGGATTTATTTTCTCCCTCTCTTCTGCCGATATTATTATGTTTTACTATTCTTTTTTCATTAAATCTAGTGATAGTATTCAATACACATGGCAGATACAATAAAAGCAGATTCAGGGTAATAACAGTAAATTCTTTTAAAAATTCAGTAGAGGTAGTTAGATAAAAAAAATGGATTTCACTTACTTCTTGAGCTCCTTTTTAGTTGTGTTAGTATAACCTAATCAAAATTATTTTGGGATATTTGGCTCAGAATACCAATATCAGTGTAAAAACATCTGTTATATTAAAATATGGATTGAATGAAACTTTGGTGTTATATATAGGTTTATATAGTATTTCATTTCATAGTCAGTATGAGACAGAATGGAGAAGATTTCAGTTCCTTTGGGTTTCACCCAATTTATCGATATGATAGCATGTAGGCAATTTTACCAGTACATATTCCCATTTTGCCTTCCCATTTCTACACTAGTACCAGGACAGAAACTGAAGCAATATGCCTTCTCCCATATTTTAAGTGTTTTCTTTTATTACTATCGTTTAATACCTAATACTACTTTTCATTTTCCTACACATTTTGAAATGTCATTAAACTCTTTGGCTTATACTCCTTTATCTAACAATAAAAATGCTTGTGGTTTAAAATTTGAACAAAGTATGGAAAGTGTTATTAAAAATAAATATTAGGAAGTAAAGTAATGAACAGTATAGATATATCAAAGACAAACACTGCCCTGACACTGCCTACTTCAGCAGGACTTCTGAAAGGGAGGTACATTTTTCTCTCATTAATAGCTATGCAAATTAACCAGACAAGTCTTGTTAATTTTGCTTGAACAAGCAGAGGTAAAATTAATAAGGATTAATTGATTTTAAAAAAATTAAATCAGCAAAAAATATTTTTTGGCAATGTCTGAGTCACTAATATTGATTTTTAACAAATTCTTCTAAACTTGGGCTCAAAGAAAGTACACTTCCCATATATAACAGGTTGCCTTGAATGCAGGCTAGTTTCAGTGTTCAGTAAGTGAAATATAAAGGCAGCATAATGTCCTTTTGGATTAAGCCCATTCTGATTGTCTTGTTGCTAATTTGATAGACTGTATACTTCTATTTTGTGCAGTATGTAATTCAGTATCTAAGGGAGACAGTAAGGTTTTAAAATGACATTTTTAAAGAACAAATTACAAGTTCTTCTTTAGGGGGAAGCATCACCACCACAACTGATGAAACGTAGACGTCGGTTTTTGGGGGGTTTTCTAAATATTATTTTTGATTTTCACTTTTTTTATTGAGTGGGCTCAATACTGAAGTTTGGTTGCAGTAGGCTTCAAGCTGGTTACAACTATGACAGTTAGCCAGATTTTTATGCCAATTTAAAGAGTATACAGAGGTGAGATTATGGCTTGCTTAATTTAAGAATACATTATAACTATCATGAACTATTTTAATCACTAGCAGAAAACAAAACTGTATTAAAGAAGCTGTTATCTAAGTTGAAGGGTTTTTTGAGTTATTCATTTCTAAATGGTTCACCATGGTTTGAGTAAAAAAAAAAAATTATTAAAGTACTCAAAACTCTGCACGAGTTATTTTATTCAAGTTTGAAATATTGCAGTTAAAAAGTTTTGTAGTTTATTGAAGAGAGCTCTACTAATCAGACTCCAAAATCAGACATATTTCAGGAATCACAAAGATGTGAAAGACTATTAAATAGCATATTCGGTACACTGTAATATCTATAGTGAGAATTTTTAAGATATATAAAATTTATCTTGAGTGGAGACAAATAAGGAAAAATTGTGCTATGCTTTATTTTCTTTCCAGTTAATCATACTTTTCAAATAAATGCTCAGATCATAAGCCAAAACCTCATTATATTATTTATGAATCTGTAGTGAATTGACAGCATGTAAGTTCATTTCATTAGGAGCTCCTTCTAGGTTAATTCTATCTAGCAGCACCTTAATTTGGGCTCGTCAGTAAGGGATGTTAATAAATTATTTGGCATATATGTGTGAACTTTTCCTACAAGGTAAGTATCTGTACTCATTTTTGTCAAGTATAAAGGGCGTTTAAAGAGCATGGTTAGTATATGTCAAACATATCTGAATAGAATGTGAATAGTGAATTTTATTAAACTAAATTTCTGGTGTTGCTCTGGCCCTGACATTTTCAGGCAATTTAAGTGTTACAATTTGTCTGCATAATAATGTATTTTTGTAAATGGAAAGGAACTCAACTACATGTGAAGTCAACATTTTAATATTCTGCTAAACACAAAAGGTATTTGTTCTCAAAACCAGAAGAATAAAAGCAATATATATCATTAGCTCTTATTTCTATATATCCCTAAGATATTGGGGTTTTTTTATAGATAGCATAGCAGAACAAATGCAAGTAATTGTTTGACTAAAATGTTTATAATGCAGTTATAGTTTAAAAAAGAAGTAATAATTTTAATATTGCTTTAGAGGAATACATTACCTTCAAAATATGTGCATATCAATGTAAGAGAAATTATTAGGAGGCCACCCAGTAGTGAGGGGAAGGAAACCATGTTGTTAAAATATTTACTGTTATAGTGTTTGGGGAAATATGCAGCTAAATGCTGTTTTCCAAACCAAGTAACTAATTTGCTCTTCAGTGTGCAAAATGGAACATAGGTTGGCATAGTGAATTTTCCCTATACCAGAGTCTTGAATGAACTTAACTTGGCACATTAGCTATCATAAAATTGTATTGTATCTGCCCTTTGCATTTATTGATTTCTTTTGTTTTCTTTTTTGTTTGTTCATTTTCACAATCTGAGAAAGAGGACTTTTGTTGAAAGACATGCATGATATGACTGAGACAATCATATTTTCTCAGGGAGAAAAAAGCAGCACAGCTTTAACAAGTTGATTTATGCAGCCAGTATTAAAACACTGTTCAATTGTTCATTTGGGGGAGGGGGGACAATGTTACAGGTCCCATGTATTTCCAGCTCAGAATCCTGTAACCATTTCTGTCTGTATATAATAAATTTATAACAGATCTTGCATACTATTAATTTTAAAAATACTTTATTTACTATTTATAAAAGGCAGGGAAAAAAATAACAAGTATCTCTTATAAAAATTAAAATGTGAAGCTTGGTAGGGCAAGATATCTTTAAAGATTACCTGGTATCTTTTATTATAATGATGGCAGCAAAAACAGACTGCTGAGTGTATGTCTGTCTTGGCAGTCCATCATGTTATTTCCATGCCAGAGTGGCTGGCAAAGGAGGAAGAGAAAGAGTATTCTATTGTTTGTAATCCATATAAAAAACCTCTGCCAGCCCTTGTGGTATATTAAACAGTCCTGTTTTCTTAACATACAAAGTTAGCTCAGAAGAGAGTGTTCACGTCCAGTTCTTGAATGAAGTTTTTGGAGTTTTTTAAGTTCCAGGAAACTTCATTGTAATCCTTTGTGTTTGTTCCACAGAGAAACCATCTTCCGTTTGCCACACTTGAACTTTGTTCACTTTAAATGCCACTTTATAGATCGTTACATAACTTTCCACATTGTTGCACTGTAATAATGTATCTCTTTTAAAGTCTTAACTTCCTGTAACCTTTTCTGCTCAGGAAATAAACAATAAACAGTGAACTCCTTGAACCCTCCCGCGGGTTGGAAGCCCAGATCCTTTTGTTTATAGTGTATGGCGGCGCAGAGAAGAGCAATTCTCCTTGCTTCAACTGCATTGTTGCAGGCTATCTGTCTGCTGGGAGGGAGACAGCTCTTCTTTCCCTTTAATATGATTGATTTTTAACCCCATTTACACTTGTATCATCCACAACCCACTATGGCAGAGTTCTACAACTAATTTTGAGTTGTACAAAAAGCAAACCCCTTACCTTGCTTTCATCTTTGCATTGATTTATGTCATTTTGTGTCCTTTTGATCCTGTATTTTGAAAAACTGAAAACTCTTTATTCATCTGCACACTGCTCTGTTCTGTCTGTCATTGACTGTGGGTTTTCCTGACTCAAGATTCCTGGTCTGTACAGATACTCTGTTCAGAAACTTTCATATGTATAATCATCCTTACATATCTTATAATTTTGCATATTGTGATGCTCTTGCACATTGTGAAATCCTGTTCTCAGGATTTTGGTTTTGCTATCCTGAGTAGCTATTTTTGAGTAGTGCAGAAAATATTGAGCCACTTACATAAGTTGAAGACCACAGATCCTAATACAGACTGGCAGAGAGAATTTCTAGGGACTCTTCATACTGAGAAACCTCACCATTTAGTCACAATTTTCCTGCTTCTGTTTTAACCATTCTAATTCATTGAAAGCCTTCCATGTGATCCCAGGGGCACTGAGTTACTTTAGAATCTTTTAACACAGGCACTTGTTAAAATCCTTTAGAAATCAAAGGCTATGCGCCAAGGCATCCTTTTTCACATAGTAAATGTTCCTCCTGTGTGTTATAATTTCTCTTTTCAGAAACTCTCTCAACTATTCCCGTTTGTTGCATTCATTTACATATATGTTAATTCTGTTCTTCAGTGTAATTCATCGTTGACTTGAATGGAATTGGGACTTACTCATCTGTAGTTTGAGGTGTGTCCTTGCATGGCCTAGTCTTGTCCCAATTTTCAAAATCATACAAAGAAAAAACCCAAGCCCCTTTCCCCTCCCCCAAAAAATCCATGTTTACCATTCCCATGGTTTAGATGCTATTTTAAGTGACAACCACAGTGATTTCCCAAAAGAATCCCAGGCAAGCACTCTTTGATCTTTCTCCTTCTTTGCCACTGTTCGCTTTTTGAATTTTTTTTTTTAAAAAAAACGAAAAACATTTTCTAGCAGTAATTCAAGTACAGGTCTCTGATGTACCCCAACTAAAATGGGGTTCCATCATGGGAACCTCCCAGAACTACTCTTCATTAAATTTTGGTTTGGTGAGTCATTTACATTTCCTGCTAGAGCCTTGTCTCTTTGAACATTCTCTTCATACTTAGCTGGTCTATTAGCCCTAAAGCCTTTCTGGAGGCTTAATGCTCCTGTTGGGCTTTAAAAAGCATTTAATGCTTTCCATTATGTTTTCAGCAAATTGCTCCTCAAGATATTTTTATTTTTCTTTCTACAACTATCTAAACCTGACTTCACTGTTAAAAATGGGTCCTTGGCTGTACATAACAACTTACTGTTCTCTGTGTTTTCCATGCCCCTGCAGTGATTCCCATTTTTAGGAGGTTCTCAGGCATTTTTGAAACATGATTAATGGTACTAGAAATTTTTTGAGCAGGGACATAATAAACTTACAAATTTCAAATGTTCCCTTTTTACCATTCCCCATTAGTATTGCTCCACAGAAAAATAAATATTTTTATCACAATGACCACAAACAAAACAACTGTGTGATTTTTTTCCTTTGTAGGTTTCTGGACCGGTCTACAATTTCACTGGCTGTATAAAAGTCATAGAAATCAATAACGTCGGACCTTTCAGCTTCTCTAACGCTGTGGGAAGAAGTAATGTTGACAATTGCAGGTAAACTGCCCTCTATGCCTTTCCAAATAATAAGAAATTGTTTGTGCTGATTTTGCTTTCTTCCTTACACAGGGTGGCCATTTTAGATAATTTCAACAATGGTTACAGGAAAAAAAAGACAAAAAAAAAAAGACAAAAAAAGACAAAAAAAAAAAAAAAAAAAAAAAAAAACCCAAGAGACAGGTATCTTCCTTTCTTTTGTGCTTTGAAAGCTTTTTCTTTATGGAGGATTTTAATTTTTGCAGAGTAGTTCAGTTAAGTTTGACAGATTATACAGAGTGAGTACACCCTGAAACAATATACTAAGTTAATCTGCAGGGAAATACAGGACTGGGAAGTGGGAAGATGTGCTGGTTGTGTTTTACTCGTGGCTTTGGGACTTCCATTTATCTTGTTATAAATATGGATTACATGGTGCCACATTGATTCTACAAGAGATTGTGAAAAATTGTGAAAAGCATTGTTTCTGAATACATCTAAAAACCCCATTTGATTTCAGTTTTGCATGTTCACATTGGTGTTGGTCATGCATTGATTGAAATATAATGCCATACAGTGGTGTACATTAGGATTCTATTCTGGAACATGATAGATTTGAACATGGAAATACGGAAAGCAAAGGAAAACAGGTGAATTGCATTTGTAGATAATGAAGTCTTTCAGAAGATTTCTGAAGGACATTATATATGGCTTTTTACATATGACCTTTCCCCCTAGAATTTACAGAATAGGTCAATTAATGTTCGTGTGCTATCTTAAACTCTATCCTCAAAAGCTGGTGGTAACACACTAGGTCATTAATTAAAGATCCGTGAGATCTGAACTCTGCACTGACCTCCACCACTAACCCCTTAATGAACACACATCCCACTCAAAGTTACAAAAAGACTGTAAACCTGCTGTCTAATGAACTACTTGCCCCAAGTCCCAGGCAACTAAGCTTTTGCCAGTAAAACTTACCCTGAACACAAAATTCCGATTGTTGGCCCTGCACAGACCTGCCGCCATTGTTATTTAGATCAGAAGCTTATCTCTTTGGACAAACTTGATGAAGAAATAAATCTTTGCACCCTTCAAGTTCCCGAAAGCATTTTGTTTGGAATATGTTCTCTAAGTATTTAACAAATGGCTGTAGGTCTAAGTCCTGAACCAAAAAGAAAACCCTGGCCTCTGTTGTGATAAACCCCAAAGAAGAAAGAGCAATGTCCCCTCTCTTGTCTTTCTGCAGAGTGTTTCATCATAAATTTTCCTAGTCAGAACTATGATGTCCTTATCAAAATGAGGGCATGTACTCCTGTCTGTGAAACTATGCCTCTGTGCAAAACAGAAATTCATAAGGTTAAAAGCAAGTGAGGAAGTTACTTCATGTCTTTCATTCAGGTACAAACTTTTAACAATCATGGTGAAAAAAAATCATAGACCATCTCTGCTGTCACTTCTGGTTACTACATTAGGAAAATTTTCTCCATTTTGCATATGCATTAGAGCTTTGATGTCCTAAATCATAGGCAAGAGGCAGTTCTGGTGTTTTAAATTACTAGGTAAAAACAAGATAACAAAAATCAGGACTGTTACCATCTTTTCTACTTTCTTTCATTCTCCTTAATAATACTTTCATTGATACAACTGCTTACATCCTTGAGCTTTTTGACACTATTCCTTTTTATAGTTTTTCCTATTGAACATTTTATATAACCATTCCATTAAGTATCAATAGCCTTCAACAAGCAAAAAAAAAGCAATGAGAACAGCTTAGTCCAGTCTGTGTATATAATTTAGAAAGGGATATAGACCTGAAAGAGGTGGCTTGTAAAAAAATAGCTTTGTTCCTTTTAAATTTTTATTAGTATAGAATGCTGTGTGATTTGTTGTATTATAATCTATAGAACTGCATACCAAGATTCATTGAATTTTGTATTGATTCTGATTCTCCCCTTCATAGTTAATTAGCATACAAATATGGCTTATATGGTATTATACAAATATTAATTTATTTGAATCAAAACTCAGTGATTACAGTCTAGGACTGTTTCTTGCAAATACTTATTGTGCATATGTTACTGATTAAGTGAGTAAAATGACATGACTCTTTTTATAGATGAACTGTGGATATAATCTTGTACATAAAAGGATTTTGGAAGAGTGCTGGGCTTTCTCATTCCTCTGTGCTAAGCAACATGTCACTTACCTCCCTGCTTCCTCAGGATGCTGCAGATAAGCCTAACAGTATCCAGCATCATGCAGTCCACACAGACCTGGCACCATCCTGGTCCAGATCACAAAAAGCTGAATTTCAGCAATGGAAATTATAGTATTTATTCTGTTGAAATTCAGATTAATTTCAACAGATAATTGAAATTATTCTGAATTTCTCTTGGTGGTGAGAGAAATCCATAGAAATGAATGGTTTGGAAGCCTGGCAGACATTCTTCATATTTATTCCTGCTCTGTAACACATGAATTTCATAGCTACTCACACCTGGCAGCTATCATTGTTTGGTTTTCACTTTTGGTATAATCGACATTCATCTTGACATCATCAGTCCTTAAATATAGTCTGCTTCCCTAAAAGCATCTATGAAATTCAGCTGTCATTCCCCTTTTGCAAAACAGGCTTCTGGGGAAGATGGATTTGTTTTGAGAAGGAAGTAGAAAGTGATTGAAGAAAATTGTTTAAATAGGCCAACAATGGATTATATACTTTGCAAATACGAGTAGCAAGTGACTACTAGAAAGCATGGTGAAATTGATATTTTATTTTCAAAATTCATATGGTTCTGTAGATGCAGTATTGCTACAGTTGCAGCTGCCTCATAGTAGCAGAGAATTCTACAGTGTGGCAGACAAAGCAATCCAATTTCTTCTGCAAGAACATCCCTGTATTTGTCACTCAGTGGCACCATTTCTGTTCTTAGTGTGGTAGTGGTTTTTTTAATTGACCTTCTACTTATCATCACCTATTTGTAGACTTCTAATCTTTTTGAATGCCCTGCTTTTACATATTTATCATGCTCTAGTGGCATTCAGTTATTCCACTGGGTTTTGTACTTCTTGGTGCCCCAGCTGCATGGATTACTTCATTATTGTGGATATGCTGACAACTCTTAAAATGTTATGGGTTTTGTGAGTAAATTTTAAGCTTATGATTTTTTCATAGGATTGAAATTTATTCAAATGTGTTCTGCCATCTTTCTAACTGGATCTATTTGTATTTTAAAATACCAAAAGGATGATCTAATATGTGCAAGGAATATAGAGAGCTTTCAAAAGCATATTTTAGAGACAGTTCATTAACCTTTTCAAAACTATTGAAATCACTACGTCAGGACAAGACAGTACCTTTCATAGGATATTATATACTGCATGTTCCTTATCTCAGAGATGAACATTGCTATTTAAAAAATGTTCGGAATTAGGAAATGTAAAAAATTGCACCATAACATTAGTTTCACTGGCATACATATCTGACTATCTACTGTCTAAAATGCTATGTCATGGCAAGAATGCTCTTTGTCCTTCAAAATTCATATATTTAATGCAAATATCATAGACCACAAGGGAGAGAGGATTAACTTGATAGAACTATATTGGAGATGGGGGCAACATGGAAATTACCTTTTATGTCATTTTGTAAGCAGGTATTACATTCTGCTTAAATTCAAGAATATGCTTGATACAGCCAGCACCAGGCAATTAGATATGATCAAAGACCAAAAATCTGCAACAATCCTTATCATTCTGAAAAATGCAAGAATTCTGTGCTTGCTCAGGAGCACTGAGGTTTCAGATATGAGGCTTTAACTCAGTTAATCTGGCCCAGATCCTTCTGCTATTCTCATGCACCATTGTTTAAACATGGAGTCCATAGGTGAAATAGTACATGATACCACAAGGACAGAGAGCAGGTAGGAGGGATGAACTGTATTAAGGGCTCATCAGAACTTCCTGCTATTAAATGTAACCAAGGTGAAACAGCAAAAGGCAGGAAAAAGGTATGGGCAGGAGGGGTTTGGCTCTCTGTAAGCAGACTGGCAGCCATGAAGTACCATGAGCTATGCAGCATTGGCTCTCAAGAGGTTAAAATGTAACTGTAGCAATTAGTAAAGGTAAGGCTCCAATAGGTAGTTTTTTAGAATTATACTAGACTATATAGTTATTTAAATCTTGTCAAAGTTTATTTTATGAGTCTCTTTAAATTATACGTATGTCAGAGTTATGAATAGTTATGAAATAGACAATTTTGAAAGAGATTATATAATGACCAATAGTAGTAGTAGAAGGACAATTGAAAATAACAGATCTCTGATAACATTTTTTAAGAAATTAAATCTCTTTTGGTTTTTTTTTGTTTTTTTCTGAAGAAGAAGAAAGATACTTGTGATATGTTAATGCAATATAAAGCTTCTTCAAGTGTTTCAGAAAATGTTACTGGAATAGATTTGCAAGATAAATGACTATCACTTCCAGATAGAGTTCAGATGACAGATATAAATGAAGCTTTGAGCCCCAGCATTAAAAGTTGGTGTTTACTGCAATTCGTTTCTGTTTTAGTGTCTGGGAGCTATGACTGCTATATATTGCTGTAAGAGTTTACTGTAACAGTTTATTACATGTACTAAATTCAAAGGTTCCAAAAACACACACACAGAGAAAATATATACATATACATATATACCTGTACCTATCCAAGCCCTGTTTTTTCATTAAAAAAAAATCCTATCTGTGAAACAGAAAAAATATTGCTTACTCTTTTCCTAAGAGAAGTCTTACTGATGGATATAAAGTGAATTGGACACTCAGAGAGGAACCAACAAACTAAGTTCTTAATTGCTTAATTGCTAAGTTCTTAATTGGACAGAATTGTGGTAGATTTTTTAAAATATTTTGCTTCCTTATTAATTTATCTTAATATGTGTTTCCAGACTGAAGCTGAGCTTTATTTCAGCAAAAATTCTGATTTCTATTTGCATTTAGGAAAGAGGCTCTTGAAAGTGCATTACCCAAGTTCCATTCCATCAAGAGGACTGATGGGTTTCCTAATATATGGCAATTTTCTCAGGAGCTATGCAATACACTTTGGAGAGCTCTACATGTTTTCAGTAAGCCCTCAGTTCCACTTTCCCCCCACTCATGTACTCATGCACTTTCCAACAAGCCCCAAATTCCCTTCCTCATGTGTGGTTACTCCCTTCTCCATTCTGTAGTTTTCTCTGATATTTTCACAAAAATCTCCACAGACAACAACAACTTTGTGAAGTCAGTCTCCTGTGCAATTTCTCAGCACTTTTTCCACTGTCAAACTTCCTGGTTTTCAGTATATTGTGAAACATCACAACCCAGAGCATCTGACACCAGGCACCTGAAGATGTTTGACTTCTGTCTTTGGAATGAACTGCATACTTTAAAAAGGGAAACTTCATCTGCTGAAATTTATTTTTCAATCAGTTATGAAAGTCCTACTGTTACCACTCCACTTTCCAAGAAAGTGTTTATGCTGGTGCATGCTGTATGTTAGAGTTCATCCTAAGAGTCCTTAGAAGACTCAGGTTGGCTTAAAGAGTTTCTTCATGTGAATCCACCTGAACTGAAAAATTTAAAGTCAATCAAACATGCAAGCTGGCTCAAAATCAAAAGAGAAATCACTTAGTTTCAAGCTTAAGGTCCACTTACATCTTAGTTTATTAATAAATGCAAGACCCTATAAAAAGCATTGAGTTTCTGTTATATGTGAGACTACCAATTAAATTCTTACATTCCAACATCTCAATTCTTACACTATCTGCATTTGTATTTTCTCCTTAACACTTTAAAGTTATGTGCTTAATTCTGAAAAAAAAGAACATGCACTGCCCATTAACATTATAGAAGAAAATTATTAAATGAAGAATACTGACACTACTTAGTTCTATTTATTCAACAGGTTTCATGAGTTTTCCCTGGTTAACATGGAGATTGGACTAAATATTTCTGAAATACAGAACTGAAGATAAAGCTTTATAAATATCATTCATTTATATTCACCACATGCATGATTCTTGATATTATGTTAATAACATTTCTGTACAATCCTATCATAGAGAATGATAGCAAGAATTTGATTTTCTTTATGAGTTTATTTTACTTTTCCCCTCTCTCATCTATTGCTTTTGCTGGCTGATAACTGTTGTGTGTTTTTGCCTCTTACTTCTTTTCCAGGGCCTGGGTTGCTTTCATTTGCTTTCATCCCTTGACTTGATTTGCCCTTCTTGATTTCCCTCATCTTTTGTATTTGTTTGCAATATTTTCTTTCCCTTTGTGAGTTTTACCATCCTGCACAATTTCCTTTCTGCCCTCTGTGCATACATGAATTCTACTCTGTTACCTTTTCTTCCTCTTCTGGCATTCCTGTTCAGATAATGACTTTTCACTGATAGACTTCAGTGTTTAAAAAAAATAAAAAGGAAGAAAGAAAGAAGTTACAGATGTAATCTTCCTTACTGTTATAAATCCTCAAAACCACTGTAAAATGTTATACAAGCCCTTTATCTCAATCTTTTGAAGTATTTTATGAAAACTGTTTCTAATGGATATTAGAGAAATCTATGTGTCAAATATATACAGGTGAGATAATGTGTGCTTGTAAACATTACAATTCTCTGCTTGTTTCCCGAAAAGATTGTCTCTCATCAGTATACTACAAAACTATTATTAATCTTCTTTAGGAAAACTCTCTATTTCTAGATTAATAATAGTACTTGGTGATGTTTATTTTGACTTTAATTATCCCTCTGTAATTATCCCCTATAATGCATAAGCATATGCATTATACCAAGAGAATATTGTTTCTTAATTCTCTCAACAGAATTCTGTGACAGTTACTGTCCATTAATGTGTGTCTGTAATGAACAATTGTAATGAGATTGTGATTTCCGCTGAAATTGCCAAGTACTTGCATGGAAACTAATAAGTATTAAAGGATGCCATGCTTTTTTTTTTTTCATTTTTATCAAGGAGGCATTGGCAAGTATATATGTTGATGTATGCACACAATGCCTGAGACCATGTGTTACTGAAAAAAAAATAATAACTCAGTTAAATGTTTCAAAAAACACTCTGACACAGCTGTGAAAAAAAGAAATATCTTTGTGAATAAGACTCATAGGTTTTGGGAGTTTTTTTGGGGTTTTTTTTTTTAAATGAGATTGTCTTTCTACTACTGCTCGTGTGTACTTCATTATTTTATAAGGTATTGATTTATTGTACTAAAAAAAAAAGAGCACTGATGGAGTGTTTTTGCACTCCAGTCACACCTTTGGATCCATTTTTGTTAATTTATATAACATGTAATGTCTCCAGTTACTGGTGATTCTTACTCTGGACTACTAAATTTACTAATGGAATTTACGAAGCTTCTTTCACCCCAAATGCCAAACAGACTCCCTTCATGCATCACAGAATCACAGATCCACAGAAACACAGGACAGGTGAGGCTGGGAGAAACCACTGTGGGTCACTTTTAGCAGAACACTCATGAATCAAATTTGTTCACAGTACTACATCCAGCTCTGCGATGCCAAACACAAGAATTACGTGGACCCATTTGAACAAATCCAGAGGAAGCCACTGAGTTGATCAGAGGGCTGGAGCACCTCTCCTGCGAGGACAAGTTGAGAGAGTTGGAACTGTACAGCCTAGAGAAGGGAGGGTTCTGGGAAGACCTTATTGGACCCTCCAGTATCTGAAAGGTGCTTCCAAGAAGGCTGGAGAGGGACTTTTTATTAGAGCATGTAGTGATAAGAGGGACTGGTTTTAAACTGAACATTTAGATTAGGTGTTAGGAAAAAATTATTTTCTGTGAGAGTGGTGAGGCACAAGAACAGCTTGCCCAGAGAAGCTGTGGATGCCCCATCTCTGAAACTTTTCAAGGCCAGCTTTAATCAGACTTTTTTCTAACTGGTCTAGTGGCAGGGCCTGGCCAATGACAGTGGAGAGTTGGAACTAAATGATCTTTAAGATCGCTTCCAACCCAAATCCTCCTATGACTCAGATTCTAACTGCTTCAGGAAGGAAAACTATCTGTTCAAGGCTTCTGTTACAGTGAGAGTCTCTGTCTGCTACGGCCTCTTTACATTGAGTGGTAGATTCAAAGCCCCGTAAAGCGTGCTTGGTGTATAAAGTTGCTGTATCCATCCAAAGCACATTCACAAATCATGGAAATGAGAGAGATTGCCTGTCATGATGCAGTGCTGGAGAATCCCAGGTAGCTCACACTCCCTAGACCATGCTGAGAGTGGCTGCCCCTGGGCCAGTTCAGGCTCGGGTGGCAGTAGAGCAGGGCTGTTGATTCTGGCAGCAGTGGGGCTGCTCTCTACAGCACCAGCTGTGAAGCACCAAGGATCAGAGTAAAGACCAGGGAGGAGCTTTTTGCGTGCTTCCCAAAGGAGTTTACTGCCCTAGGGGGGCAGTGACAAAGAGCTGAAGAACAAAGCAATACACAAACTTTTAAACAGGGGAGGTACAGGGGGAGGGTACAATTCTTCAACCAATCAGGGATGCAACTGGGAGGAGATTAAGGAGGGGCTCATAATATGACAACCAGTAGGAACAACAATGGGAGTGCAAAGGGTTATATGGACCAATGGGGCTTTGAAGAACAGGGGAATTCCAGGGAGGGGTTTAGGCAGGGGGTTGGGACAACAAGGACTGACAGGGAACTTTCCAGACTAAGGGCAGGGAATAGGGAGGATTGACATTATGTAACTGAGGTAACAGGTGGGTCTAGGGAGTGATGGACAACTGGGCAAGGGAGGAAAAAACTTGGACCATACAAAACATATCAGAGGGGAAACAGGGACGATCCACTGACAGAATAACTTCACAACAACTTAACAAAAATGCACCACCATGCTGTCAGATGTCTGTTCAATAGGTCATCACAAGTTCTTACGTAGGAGGTAAGAGAGTTAAGGATGCGACAGAGTTGAGTGGACCAACACGGGGAAATTCTGAGAGGCATTACAGTCCAAAGGACAGCACAGTGAATCCTCCATACTTGGAGCTTCCTCATTTGTTGGGACTGATCAGAATTAGAAGGGTGCTGAGATTGAAAACCTTATGGCAATATTTCAGCCTTTCTTACCTGTGGATTATGTGGTTATTTAATGGTCAGAGAGGTGTAGGATTTCAGCTGTATATTTTTAGCTGCAGTAAAGGAGAATGTTTTACATTAAGGGTCACAGTTCCAGAAACACTACAAGCTGCCACAACATTTGGGTTGTTCTAGGTTATCAACGGTGTTCATTTCCTTTTGCCAAATTGTTATGAATATCTATACTTCTCTGGAAATTCTGTCATCCAAAAAAAAAGCACTGTGCTTGAACATTAATAGCTTTCAAAATGTAAAAGTATACAAAAGCACAAGAAAATAAATTTTAAAGATTTATGATCTTTAATTATATTTTTATATATTTTTCATTAATTAAAGTAACTTTTTCATTTTAGATTTCAGCACAGCTTCCCCCCAAAACAAAACAGCATTATTAATGGGAAAATAGAGAGTGTTTCCAAGAATTAAAACAAAAAGGTTGAGAACATACCAACTTTCCTGTAAAACTTGCACAGATTCACAGAATAGAAGCTAAATTTAAAGCCATTTTTCAAAGTTCTTAAAATTTTACTACGTATGTTTTTACAGTATTAATGGTATCATGCATTATAGCCATTGAAATACTCTTTGAAAATTCTACCTTAATTCTTAAGAAAAGTCATCTTAGTGACACAAGGCATCAAGAGGTAGAATTCAGTAGCTTTCTGAGATAATTACTTGGGCTTCTAGCCAGACAGGTTTGTGAATAATAAAATCCTTTTCTTCAAATTTCTTAGAATAGAAAAAATAATCTCAGTTTTGTTCTGTCCATCTAAATCTTGATTTTAAAGATGAGTGCATGTATGGTTTGACAAAATTTTACTTTAAGAATATTTCCCTGTATATCTAGTCTTATATCTATTATGAGCAGTGGTTAAGAAAAGCTAAGTATGTAGGATGATGAATTGTCTAACAACAATCAAATGGAAAAAGAAATTATCTTGCACGCTTTCTCAATTGATCTACAGTCACACTTTACTTTAGTGCTAGCATTTGCTGTCATTCCAATTACAGAAACCTGGAAATGGAGAAGTGTTTTGTTATATACTCAGAAATAATTAAACTTTGGAGCAGGTTTCCATGACTTCCGAGTTATGTGCAGAAAGTGCCTTGTAATGGAGCTGTAGCTGCTCCTGGTATTATACCAGATTGCATTGTGAAGAGAGGCATATTAGAGAGAATCAGTGAGAATGAAAGTCAGAATGTAAGCCACACTGAAAGAAATAATTTGCCTACTGCAAACTTGCATTGGTAAAATACTTTCTCTTTGACTTTTAAATTTTTATACAGAAATAATAAGAAATCTTCAGAGTTGCCTTCAGCTGCTAACAGCCAGAATGACAAGAGAAAAGTTTGGAAGTTCAGTTTTATTCTGTCTGGCAGCATTCTGCTGGTATCCATTCTATGTCCTTCACTGTGCTGGTGAATAGACCATGGACTTTGTGACTTGTGAAGTATTTGTGGCTTTGTAAAAATCTCATTTAACAAAGCTAAAAGTGAAACAGTCATCATCATAAAATTTTGTGTGATTTTACAGAAAAAAATCCATCACAAATAATATTCCACTCTTTTGTATATTTTTCATAATTAAAAAGACTGAACTCTTATTTGGCAGAGTGCTTTTTTTAGCAATTGTTTGTTTCAAATCTAAAAATCATCAGCAATCAAAACTTTAAAACAGGTTTTTTAAACCACATCACTTATATACTTGAAATCAAAAATATATTCTTTACAATGTTATGTATTGTGAACCTACAAATTAAAATTTTATATATTAATATGCAATTAACTTAAAAGGTATTTAAATTAAAATAAAGCTCATCTAAATTTGCTTAAACGTTGCAGATTTAATTCAATAGCCTGAACAAAAGTCAATATTAGTAACTTTTCTGACAGTAATTTTGTACAAAGCTTCATATCTGAATTACTTTAAACAGGCCAAACCGCAAAGGGAGAGTGATGTCCTGAAGAGTTACTTTTAGTTAATTAGACAAGTAACTCAATGTAAGCTTCTGAAGCAAAATGATAAATGTGATTTCTGTGTGTTAGCAAGAAAGGAGGAAAACAATTTCCTTTCTGTGTACACTATTGATTGTGATATTGGCTGTACTGTATTTCACTGTGTCCTGATGTGCAATGTAGCAAAACCTAGAAACCATAAAAGATGAAAGATATAATTCAAAAACCCTCAAAGAAATTGGTGATTTTTTTATAAAAAGGGATGCAGAATGATACTTTACTAATTCAGTGTCTCAGGTTTTTTTGCTGAAGTATGACTGTGGGGATTATGGTGTATACAAAGGTAGCGCACTTGGTGAAGAAGAGAAGCATGGGATGCAGAGTAGATTTCTTTAGCTCAGCAAAGACCAGCATGTTAGAACCAGTGGCTGAAAGCTGTAACTAAAGGTCTGAATTGGTAATAACACCCCAAAATAGCTGTAGTATAAATGACGATAATCAGTACAAACTACAAATAGAAATGGTGGCTTCTTCCTGTGTTGCTTTGCTAAGATTATACTTCATGTCTTTCTAAAAAGGGCTCTCTAGGCAGCCATAACTTAATAGAGCTGTAAATGCAGGAAGTGCTAGGACCTGAGATGAACAGAAGAGATTGAACTCTAATGTAACCTTCATTAAAAAAAAAAAAAAAAA
>VYXD01003632.1:58117-182591 GCA_013397195.1 Hylia prasina
TGATTATGTGCAGAAAGGAATTAAAGAATAAATAAGCAGTAAAGAATAAATGCAAAACACACAATGAGACATGGCTGCATATCTGATGTGGGTTGCTGCGTCATAAATACACTCTTATTATCAAAAAATCTCTGCATCTGAGATGCCCTCACTCAGATCCTATAATATGAAATATTAAATGAACTGAAGTAGTATGTAATCATTTATTTTAAAACATAATTATTTCTTATTGTAATAAATTCTTACTTAAATGACTTGGTGAATCAGGTAGTATATATATTGGCTGATTAATATATGAGGAAGTTATTATCTACAGCGAATAAGTGAGCTTCTCTGGAGAGTTGCTAAGCAAAATTTTATTTTCTATGCAGGATAGGATTGTTTGTTTGAGGTTGTAATATTAAGTAATGCAAGACTGGAAAGATATATCATCCTTCAAAGGACCTTGGTTGTAAAGTTAAGAAAACAATCTTATAGCCACAACCACTGGATTGGAGCAGAAAAACAAATACATTAACCAGTAAATGAAACATGAATTTCCCTCCAAAATTCATATAAATATTTTACAATTACCTAATTTCTCAAGACCTAAGTTGATTATAAATAGTTTATATGTTTTTTTCTGAATCTGTAACCTGCAGAACTGTTTAATCATATCCTGTCTGACTCTGGTGCTGCAGTACTGTAGATAAACGGTGCATCAGTGCCCCCTACAGCTGTATAGCACTGGAATAACAGTTAAAACCCCTCCAATGCTATTAATCTTTGTTGAAATAACTATTCAGAAAAAGAACAGCTTTAAATCCTGTTGTATCCTTTCCTTTTTTTCTCCTTCCTTTTTTAAAAGTGAAATCTCAGCTCTTGGGTAAATAAAAAATTCCTCAGAAATGTAGCCTAAAATTCAAGACAGACGTTGATATATTTGTGAAAATAAAAATCCCTTTTTTTTTACATTCAGCTACACTGGCACATGAAAAGCAGAAACCAGAAGCATAAGAAATTCAGAATATATGTGTAAACTTTAAAATTAATAGTTATAAAAAAGAAATTCTGACTCCCAGAAGAACAATTTCTGTAATGTGTGGAATGTTCAGAGAATATAAAAATGCTGCTTCATCTGTGCTAAACTGTAGGTATTTGTGCATTTCCATGTATAATTTTGAAAATTTGTTCAAAATTACATATAAAATATAAAGATAAATTTGGGGGTTGTTTTCTGTCATTCAACTCCCACACACATAATTCCAAAGTCATTGGCAAATTTCTAGACACACTATTAGTTATGGGTATACAGATTTCTTTTGAAACTCTGAAGTTTCAATGAAGCAACTGTTGGCAATAGCAGAAGTCTAAGGTAATTTATCTAGGAATGGGGAGAAGGAAGGTTTTCAGCTCATAAAACTATGAGGTGTTGAAATTGACAACAGTGCCAGAAAGAGGACATGAACATAAATAAAATTAATTTTAAGAAAACATCTGTCTCTATGCAGTCCATGGATTTGTTGAGATATATGTGCTTCTGACCAGTTTTCTGAAGCCAGATTTCCCCATTTTCCCTCCCAATACCCATGCTAAAATCAAGAGGTAGATAGGAGATGATGCTGCACTGCTAGGACTAGGACCCATATAAGGTCCTACTTGATAAGAAAAAAGTAACTTGGCATTCCTTAACTGCCAAAAATTTTGGTATTTAAATAGCAAGATATAATGTGAAATTTTTACATCTGTAAGGATGAAGGCCAAATTGCATTGGTCAATTCAAAATGCATTAATTTTTTAGAACTGTCTAACATAGTTCACTGATGTTATAAAATTGAGTAAGTATTGTACGGAAATTATAGGGAATGACTAAATATCTTCTGGGCACTATAAACACAAGTGTGACACCAGTAACTGGCTTCCAGCATTTATCAGTTATAAAGTTCATTTCATAAACCAGAAGATATAAAGTATTCTTGACTGAATTAAAGTATATGAAAGAAATTTGGCAGCATTCAAGTCTCTTAAGTGGTGAGATAGTTCTGGCTGCAAGTAAGAATAGTTTTATTTACAGTAAATAACTTTTTTCCCCTCAGAATAATTTTATAATATAAACAGAGTAAGGTAAATTCTCTAATTTGGAAAGATGGGCCTGCAACCTTTGACAGTTTGTTGGTTTTTTGTTTTTTTTCTTTTACATTAAAAAGTATGCTTGTACCTCCTAAGTCCTCCTAAGGCCTTTCAAATGGCAAAAAAAAAATTACTTGCTTTGGAGGATTTTGTTTTCATAATTTAAATCTATAGCTTACATATTTCAAGTCTTGATTACTAAATGAGTTGTCTAAATTTTTCACAAGGAAACCAAGTATTTTTTTAAATTAAGAAAGTAAGCAAAACATACTTATATCTTACACATACATCTTACATCTTTTAACCACCTGACTGCATCCATAAATTTGTTTTGTTGATATGATGATGAGCATTTGGCTGATATTATTAAATCTGACCTGCTCTGATACAATGACCCTCTTGAATCACAAATATCAATGTTTTAAATATAGCTGCCCTTTATGATTTAAAGTTACTCAAGGAAGAATGGCTGAAAATTATAGCTCAGTTTGAAGG
This sequence comes from Hylia prasina, assembly GCA_013397195.1. Taxonomy (NCBI): domain Eukaryota; kingdom Metazoa; phylum Chordata; class Aves; order Passeriformes; family Sylviidae; genus Hylia; species Hylia prasina. The sequence goes on from VYXD01003632.1 coordinate 60,722, forward strand.
TAAAAATGAGAAGTATTCTCTGCCATTGGGAATAATCTCCCAGTTTTGCCTCCGGTTACTTTTTTACTCTTGTTTTGAGACTTTTTTTGTAGTTTGAAAGACCAATTAGTTTTGAAAGTGGTGTTGCTTATTGCCAATAGCCAGGTATCCAAACCATCAATGGCATAGGATTTGGGTTCTGGTAGTGTTTAAGATAAATAAAAGCTATTAGGATCGATGGATGCACAATATCTAAAATTTCCAGTGTTACCCTGGAACAGTATGACCACCCAATAATTTCAATATAACATAGTTTTAGTTTATTATGTTTTCTACCTCACTATGATCTTGCCCTCTCAGAGCCTTTGGGTTGATAAGAAGATGGGAGGGTGTGAATGATCCATTTATAACTTTTTCTGTCAAATAATTCACATCAAGGCAATTCCTTAACTGTTTATTAATTATTCATAATTTTAATCAAAAGCAAGTAGTTTAATGCAGAGAAGTGGCATGTTCTTCTGCTGCACTTGATCTTAGTTCTTGTGCACTCTTGAATATTGCTCACATGTTGGAAAGAAAGACAGAAATCTGCTGACAAGGCCTCTGGAGTTTCCTCATCTCTTGTTTGTGGACTGTTATTTTTTCTTCCAGTTCTTCACATTAAAAATAAAACTTCTCAGTCTTGATAATGTTGCCTGTTACTATCTCTCCATGTTTTAATATTTTCCTAAGTTAGAGTCACATTCCATTACACATGTTAAAGTAACAGCAGTCTCTTCATTGCAAACCTTAATTGCCTAAAGTGCTAGAAAGATTATTTTAGGTTGTAAAAAGGTAAGGTAAGCTCCATTCTTTGCTGTAAAGGTATATGATATATGGGAAATGGCTTTAGGAAATATTTTCAATATGTAAAAGTGGTTTGGGTTGTTTTTCAGCTATATAACCAAAACACAAATGATTTTATGTGTGACATAGTCAGAAGAAGTAGGAATTTCTTCCTTATTCACAAAAAATCATAGTTGTTTTATTTAGTACCATCTCTAGTTGATGGAGAAAGTTGGTTACTTTTCTTAGAATGTGATGAACTGTAGATTCCCCTCTCTGCATATAGAGCGTCTATGAGGGGAGCCATGGTGGTCAGCTCAAGCAAGTTTTAAAGCTCTTAGGCAGATAACGTTTGACAAAGTGAATTCTGTCCTAGAATTTTATTTGTAGATGAAATTTCTTCAAAAAATTAGGAGGAAAAAGACTATATGGGGTTGTATTTTGATGCCTTGGAGAATTAGGAATTGAAAAGAGATTGAACATGAGGTCATAAGTATCAAACTTCTTAATTACTTTGTTATTGTTGGTTCTTGTTGGTGCTCTCAACATCATAGTTACAGTATTTGTTCACTCTCAGGTGAAGTCAGAGTGTTACAAAAACACATTTGGGCCAAAATTCAAATAGTTTTCCAATTTCATGAAAGATAAATATTACTTATTTAACATTTAACAGTCTTTCTTTAGGAAAATCCTACTAGTAAAAATATAACATTGTTTAGTGTACCCTTACAGTCATTCCACGAAGGGAAAGTCATCTACCAGCATTGCATCTTACATGAAGACATGCTAAAATATGATATTGCTGTAGGGAAAAAATACATTAAATTGTAAACAATAGCAGCCAGCAGATAAAAGGACACACATATGAATATCCAAAACAGAACTTTTTCATTCTTAAACAGAAAACTCCTACTTCAATCAATACAAGTGGTTGTACACTTTGACAACCTCTGGACCAAACAATAGGAGAGGACCCTGAAGCCTGCAGTTAATAATGTGGAGATAAAAGCATCATTTAGGAGCCTGATCTCACACTGTATTTCAGCACAGAGAGTCTATTGGTGGTCGGAGGCCACCTGGGGCACAGGAAACATGAAACAGAAGAGTTTTCAATTCCCAGTGAAATAAGGAAGGAAATCAACTAAACCTCTACCTTGGACTTACAGAGGGTGGACTTTGGGTGCTTCTTCAGTATTCTACTTCAGAAAGTCCCTTAGAAAACAGTCTTTAGTAACAAAGTGGTCCTCTTCAATAACAAAGAGGAAGTTAACCTTATATGCCAAAAGATGAGCCAGTGGGGAAGAAGGGTGGCCTGGCTGAACAGGGAGCTTTCACAGGACCTCACAAGAAAAAGACAGTTTAAGATCTTTGGAACAAGGGGCAGGCAACTCAGGAAGAGTACAAGGATATCATTAGGTCACATAGAGAGAAAATTAGAGAGGCAAAAGCTCCACTAGAATTCAATCTGGCCACTGCTGTGAAAGATAATAAAAAGTGTTTTCATAAATACATTAGCAGCAAAAGGAGGGACAAGGAAAATCTCCATTTCCTTGGAGGGGAGCATTTTTTCTGAGAAAGAGGAATAGACTGAGGTACTTAACTCCTTCTTTACCTTGGTCTTTAACAGAATGACCAGTTATCCTCAGGGCAACCAGCTGCCTGAGCTGATAGGAACACAATAGACCCCCTGTAATCCAGGAGGAAGCAATTAGTGACCTGCTGAGCCACTTAGACACTCTGAAGTCTGATGGGCCAGATGGGATTCACCCAAGGGCACTGAGACAAGTGAGGGAAGAGCTCACCAAGCCACTCTCCACCATTTATCATCAGTTTTGGCTAAATGCTGAGGTCCCAGATGACTGAAGGTTGGCCAGGAAAGAAGGCAAAGCTGGCTTGAAGAAAGATCCTGGAAGTGGGGGAGGGTACTGAAGATAAGAGAGGTGCCTGGAAATGAATACCAGGGGATGCACAGAGACCATGGCTGGTAACAGTCAGGACCAATTACTACAGACAACAGCTCAGTGTGAATCAACATGACTTTCCACTCAAGCTTCCCAGACCACCAGCAACCTCCCTGCTAGAAGTGAAAGTGGAAACCTCGTTAACATAACAGGGCATGGGGGAACTGAGGGCACTTGGGAGTGCGTGACATAAACAACCAGGGTAACAGCTCTCTTCTCATCAGTTCTTTAGACCTCAATACCCAGTTTAACTGTGGGCTGTTGTTTACTCTCCCATCTGTCATGCACTTTACTGATTATAAAATCTTTTCTTCCTCCCAGAAAAAAAAAAAAAAAACGAACACATAAGGCCTATTATTTTAGGTCCCAATCTTTTGCCTTGTAAAATTCTATTTAGGATGTTTCAAGTACTGTATTTTTTCATTGTCTCATTTAATATTACAGGGATTTTTTGACCTGTCATATTTACAACACTCCTTCTTATGCACCCAATGAGAATTCAGTAATATATTAATTAAATGCCAAATTACTGATGAATAAATGATGTTTGTGTTTATGCATGTCAGCCATTCTCCAGCATTAAGATATAATTAGAAATTAAGTCTGGAAGAAAGACTAGATGATACATAACAGCATTCTGCATTTTTAACTCTTTCTGTACTAATAATTTCTACTTATTGTTCTCATCTTGCTTTCAGGACAACTTTTATGTTAATTTCTAGAGTGTATGATACAGAATTCTTTTTTAAATGCTTTTTTTTTCTCCAGTAATATAGTCTCTGAATAGAAAAATGCTTTCTTTCCAGGAATCTTACTTAATATTTCTAAAGTGTCATGGTTTAACCCCAGCTGGCAACACCCACTCAGCCACTTGCTCAGTCCTCCCTGGTGGGATTAGGGAGAGAATCAAAAGGTGTAAGTAAGAAAACTTGTGAGTGGAGATAAAGACAGTTTAACAGGTAAAGCTAAAGCCATGAACAACCAAAGCAAAGCAAGGAATTAATTCACCACTTCCCACAGGCAGGTGGAGGCTCAGCCGTCTCCAGGAAAGGAGAAAGTAGTGCTTTCCTTTCCAGCCAGGGAAGCACTGCTCCATCACTTGCAACATTGACTTGGGAAGACAAGTGCCATCACTCCAAATGTTCCTTCTTCTTCACCCAGCTTCATATGCTGATCATGACACTTTGGGCAGTTGGGATTAGGCTGTGTCTCCTTCCAAGTCCTTGTACACTCCCAGCCTGCTCACTGGTGGGGTGAGGAGCAGACTGTGTGCAAACACTGTGTGGCAGTAACTAATACATCTCTATATACCAACACTGTTCTCAGTAGGAATCCAAAACACACACCCACGGTTGCTACTGTAACTCTATCCCAGTTAAAACCACAAACACAGATCTCCCCTACTTCTATTAAATGGGTAAGAACTATTTTCAGCAGATGGGGAAACTAACCCTAAAAGAAATAAGGCAGTTCATCTGTAAAACGTATTTAAAAGCCTAAACTATTCTTATGTGAGACCTCTAAAAGCAAAGTACTCTCAAAACTGCACTTTATCTCTAATGTAATCAGGGCACATTGAATTTCCAGCCTGCTGTTCATTTCTGGAAGCATCTTGATTCTCTTAAGAGTTCTCCTCACACTTGTTAGGAGAATGCCTCTATTTTATAAATGTATCTAAGAGAGGACAATATCTCCTAAATATTCCCAGAAGAAGGTGAGATGAGACTAGAGTCTGAGACTGTAAAAGATAGGTCCAGTGTTGGTACATCCCTTCTTTCTGTTTTTATTCCCCAGATCAGTGATAGGAGCACTCTTCTGGTTTATCAGATTCTTGACTTCAGTTCTGTCCTTAGCTTAGTGGAATTATAAACACCTTCAGAAGTGCTGTAAGAACTCCTCAAAGCAGTCCATTTGTCTGTTCTATCCTGCATGGAATAGGCATAGGGTTGAACGGATAAAGGAAAAGTGTTCACATACGGCTCCCCATCCCTTGGGCTAGAATATTTACCTGAGTAAATGTCTGTATTTTTTCACTGTATCAATTGTTTTTTAAGTATATTTCTTGAAGCATTTCAGGGTTTTTTCCTTGTCAAAGCAGATCACCACCCATACGGCAAATGTTTGCTGTGGGCAAAGACCAAAGCTTGGCTACTATAGCCCTAAAAATTACAATGCAGATGTCTTGCTTGCATGAATTATTGCCTAGGAAATCAATTACATATTCAGGATCTAGAAGTGCTTCTTCTTTATCCCTCACAGACACATTGTGAAATAATATTGCATAGGTAGATCATGCATCTTGGAGTCTAAATTTTAGATGGCATCAATGAGGTGGAAGAATATCATTACTGCTTGAACATAGATAGAATCTTTGGTAAACAGTAGTGATTCCATTCTGGAATTGTGATTTTTGAGATAGTTGTCATAGCATCTCTGGTACAAGAACTCAATTTATCCAGCCATTTAGGAGTGGAACAGAATGTTTATATTCTAATTTGCAGAGCCTTTTCAGAAGGACAAGTACAGTGTCATGTTAAAAAACAAAATAACATTTTTCATCTGCTGAAAGAATCTTCAAAGAAAGAATGAAAGTATTTATTTCCTTTCAAAGCCACCAGTTTCAAGAAACAAAAATAGTTGCAGAAATCAACAAAAGATGCAGTGCTTAGGCCTTTCAAGTGCTCATTTTTTAAATAGCAGCTAAGATGAAACTGGTAGGGGGTTTTCCATCTGTGATTATTGACTAAATGTAAAAGAGAAAGCTGAAGTTCACACAGATTTGAGATTTGTTTAAACTTCAGAAAGTGTAAGATCTGCACACTGGTCCACTCACTGCTCAGTAGTTTGGCTTCTTTCCTTTTTTTTGAGTTTAATGCTTGGATCATTGGTACAGGTAATGCTTTACACTTAAGTAAAGATCAGTGTGAACAACTGAAAGATTTAATGCTCCCTTATTTCTTCAAGCAAGCCAAGTAAAAAGATGACTGAATTTGGTACAGAAATTCAGCTCTTCAGTTTTAGCAAAACCATTATTTTAACAATTGTCCTAAACTTAGGGACTAAGGGTGTTTTTCAAGTATCATCTTAGGGACACTCACTTCCATATCTAGTTTAGAAAGGTTTTTGCTATTAAACTTTCAACATAAAGTATTGCTGCTGCAATAACTGATTTATCCATTGCAAATTTTAGGGAATCTACATACTTTAAAGGAAACAATAGGAATATGTCTCAGTACATGTATTTCCTTTTCCTCTTTCCACTTTAATTTGTCTGTAACTAACATTTCTTCCCATATCTATGCATCCTGGAGTTTAATTTTTCTTTGTATTTGTAAACAGAGCTTTATGTTATTCCAGTTGAAATTTTTTTTAATGGAAAGCTGCAACTACAGTATCACTGAGTTCTGCTACCAAGTGTTGTGACTTGTAGGAGGGGAAAGCTGGGCTCACAGACTGGAACATACACTGAAAATTCAATTTTTTAAGAGATATGCCTGAGCATATGTCATCTCTATTCAGAAAACTGACCCCCAGCACTTCCAACTAAAACAAAAATTATGATGAGTGAAGAAATCAGATTCATATATAAACTGCAGCATATAAATAATCCATATCTGGTAAACTCTTGAATTGTTTTCACAATTACTGTGTTGAGTGATGTAAATGGTGTCTCCAGGAGGGTAAGTGCGCAGATATACTGCTCTGTGGATTCATTGGAATCAGTGAGATGCCATTTAAAGTTCTCTGCTTGACATGGTTGTGAACAGTGAAATAAACAGCCTGTAAAAGGCTTTATTAATTCTTGCCAAATTACACTGAAGGTACTAGGTATTTATTCCTGTTTAAACCAACATTTCCATGATGTGCAGTTGTTTTCAGTTTCATAAACTTTGAAATCATATTATACCATGCATGCAAATGCTCTTGAGAAATCTTTCTTTTGGCTCTAAATTCTAAAGCATTCACTTAAAATAATATTCTGTCACAACCTGAGAAATATGGCAGATGCACACTTTTCTACTGAAGAAAACTGCAAATAAAAGCAGTTGCTTCCCAGCACAAACTACTTTATTGACAAGATAAAAATACGAACAGCCTTATCCCACTCATATCAGATAAGGCTAAATCCATTACTCCAGTAATAAAATGTTAAGTACATAAGTACCAGAAGATATAGGCAGTGGAGATGTTATCATATCATGGGGACTCCCATGCCATTGCTTGTCTCATCAACTTGCTTCATGGGAAATGTCAGAGTGCTTCTGTAGACACATCTGCCATCAGCCTGATAATGAATTACTTGGGGAAAAAGTCTGCTCTCTTTGCAGGTCTCAGTTTGAAGTCCATTATATAGATAGATCACCCCGAAAAGGAAAAAAAAAAAAAACACACCTTCTTGCATTTCAGTTTGTATCCATTGCTGTATGTCCTGGCCACCAACAAGAAGCATCTCCTTCCATCCTTTCCCCTTCCCTTCCCCCTCAGATATTTATACAAATTCACCAGATTCCCCTGAGCCTTCCTTTCTCCTGGCTGAGAAGCTCTCATGCCCTGGTCACTGCCCCGGTTCAGGGCTAAGTGGGGAGCACACAGGTAATCCTGAGGCTGAGCCCCTCACTGCCACGTCAGTGCAGAGCAGGGCATCCCAGAGGTTTGGTTAACTGTTTAAGCTGCAGTGCCTCTAACTCCACACACTGATAGTTTCAGGCTCTTATTGAACAGAGGAAAGTATGGGAGAGGAAAGCATTGGTTTGGGTATGTGTGCTTTTGGTTTAATAATTAGCATCAAACATGACCTCTAAGTACTATATTCCTGCCATTTAGTTCATCATACATCTCCTTGAGTGGCAAACACTGTAATATAAAATAAACAAGACTTCAAATTGCACTAACACCTATGTTTAGACAAGCATTTCAAGTTTACATACACTCAGCTATGAAACACAAGCTTGCAGGCCTTTAAAACTGTACTTCTTGAGCTCATCTAAAGATTAAAAACAATGTGTTGATGCTTGCAGCAAGTTAGAAGATCTTTGTGTGCATTATTGACCTGAGAGGCTGTGACAGGCTGGGGGGAAAAAAAAAAAAAATCAAATTATCAAATTGTGGCCTTGTTGTAGAGTAACAGTGAATCAAGTCTTGCTTGATATATTTTTGTTACACTTTGTCAAAACTTTTAACACCTCAATTACTATTTTACTTTAAATGCTTCCCAGCTCTTTATTCAAATAATATTTTAGTTAAAATTCATTGAGGCGAGGTCATTGCTTATTCACAGCAGCAGCTCGAACGGGCTGTGAGCGCAGCTGCAGATGTTTGCGCCGCTAACCAGCCCCAGCAAACTCCTCTCCACTTTTGTGTAAGGCAGGGAGCTGCGGGCTGCCTGGAAGCAGTGCTGGCACCAACACAGTCAGGCACCATCTAGAAGCAAAACATCCAGAACAACACTGCAAAGGCTGACATCCTGTGAAAAATTAGCAAATGAACCGGGGAGAAAACAGCCTACCAAGTACCTTCCTTTCTTTTCTGCAGATTAGAATGTCAACCAAAGAATGAAGCAAGGCTGCATTACTTGCACTCATAAAATTTCATTTAAAGCACACTGCTGTGATTCTATTTTAGAGAAAAACAGTAGCTTCCCGTCAGAGAGGGGATGTGAAACTTCCACAGCTGGAAATCAGTGCTTTCAGTAGAGACAAGAATGCACATGCCAGTCAGACAGCTCTCCCACTTGTTCAGCATTTTACCCCTGACAGTAGCTGTGCCAGGTTCAGAGGAGTAAATTTTGCAGTGGTCAGATAGGATTATCTGTCATTAGAAAAAAGGTCTCTCTAATAGCTTCTAAGAGCTTCATTTATACTGTGTTAATTACCCAGGTTTTATGTAGTTTTTGTTGACTTTTTTTTTTCAGGAGTAACAGAAAAATCCACAAATACCAGTAGCTGTTCCCAATAAATTTCTCCTGTAAATGTCTAAATCTTTATGTAAACCTACTATTAGTTCAGAGTTTCTACAGCATTTAAATTATGCTTGGGGACAAAATCAAGATTTTTGGTTTATTTAGTTTTAATCAAAGATTGTAATCACAGCAGGTGACTAAGCATTTTTAATTTGCTGTGCTAGCAAATAGAAGATTTGCTGTGCTTGTTGATAGAAGATAGCACATGTTAATGCACCCTTTATGCTGCTGTGAATGGAATAGCCTACATGAAGTTCATGTGAGTTGGTTTTTTTTTCCTTTAGAAGAAAAGTATTGTTATAAATCTATCAATTGTATTGTTTTCATTGTATTTATAAAAATGAAAATGTTGTTATTCAATTCATCTAAATGGAAATAAACAGTCAGTCACTAATTTTCTTAAAGTTTCAAGTCTTTTAGTAGCAAGTCCTCTGCCTCAAATGCATTATAAGTATTTATTTTCAGCCACCTTGATGACTGCCATTTTTTTGGATGCTTTTCTCTCATATCAAGTAAATAGCTGCCTTGAAATCCTCATTGCTAAGCACCACAGTGTGTGTGTTTTGGCTATTTTGTGTTTTGAATGCATACTGCATCCTTGCTTAAGTACCCCATTTTAATGTTTTCCTTACTATTATGGCTCTGCACATCTTCTCTTTACTGTCACGTAAGCCCTGTGTAACCTTTTGTTCTTTGCCAGGCTTCACTCCTTTCTCAGTTACTGTTCCTTTCTTTGGGTGCCCTTAGATATTTACTTTGCCCTGAATTATTTGTCTCCTTCCTCTGTCCACCTCAATTTCTTTCCTAACTGCCTCTGGGCATGTATTCTTTTTTTGCTGTATTGATAATTTAGAGAAGCAGACATTTTAATACTGATCTTAACAGAAAACTTACTTACCTGGAATGTGTTATGTTCAGTGGAGGTTTTTTCACAATATTGTGAAGTTTTTCAGTACTTTCTAAAATATCGATTCAAAAAGAATAAAATTATTAAAATCAATTTTCAGGTAAATGGGATATGTAAAAAATTTGGAAGCTAGACTTAAGAAGTTAGACAGATGCATGGAATGGTGAATGCAATGTCACACTGAATATGTCCCCACCTATCTTGTTTCTGCAGCTGCAATCTACTGGTACATCACCACTTTCCAATGCTTCTTTTTAAGACATACTCCCAACTCTAAAATATAGTGAAGCAGAATTTTTAGCTGATACAAGAGCAGGTGACATAGAGAAAGGGAAGAGCACAGCTGGGGCCAGTACATGGGCTTATTTTAATTTTTGTTTTTGTAAAGCAGCTTTATGCTATCATTTTCATTAAAACAGGTACAAGTTTGACTGTTGATGTTTGTGTTGGTAATGACACATTGCCAGAAAATACTGTCTTTTGCTAACTGTGGTACCTACACGCCATTGTATCAAGCACTTAATTTCTGTGCTCTGTTTTGCCCAAAATGTTAGTGACATTTCAGTTCAACCTCATCTCTTTTAGAGAATCATAGATTTGGATTGGAAGAGATCTTAAATATTATTTAATTCCAGTGCCACTGCCATAGGCTGGGACACTATTCACTTGACCAGGTTGCTCAGAGCCCCATCCAGCCTGGCCTTGAACACTTCCAGGGTTGGGGCACACAAAACTTCTTGGGGCAACCTAATTCAGTGCCTCACAACCCTCACAGTAAGGATTTTTTCTGTAATATTTAATGTAAGCCTACCGTCCTTCAGCTTAAAGCCATCCCTCCTTGTTCTGTCACTACATGCTCCCACGGAAAGTCCCTCTCCAGCTTTCCTGCAGGCCCCTTCAGGTACTGGAAGGCTGTAATTAGCTCTCTCCAAAACTTTTTCCAAACAGTCCCAAATCTCTCAACCTGTATTCATAAGAGAGGTGCTCTAGACCTCTTATTTTTTTTTTTTTTTTTTGGCACAACATTAAAACATAAGAGAAATCTTCACAAAGTTTTAAATTACCAAGGAGGTATAAATAGCAAGATATTTATATTTTAGTTTCCAAATTGAAATTCAGAATTAGAAATTGCTTTCTGGGGAAAAAAAAATAGTATCTCTTGAACTTCAAAAAATGAAAGAAGAATGTCTCTCATGTAAAATTCAATGAGAACATATTTTTTAATTAGCTTATTAAACAGTCATGACTCTTCTTGGAACTCATGATTCTTTTCGCTTTTTCGTCACCATAGTAAACCTGTGTATGAGATGTGCGTGGTAAATTGAAAGCCTTACATTTGCACAGTTTTAGTGAGTCACAAGTTTGGCTCTCTGGTAGAAACAAAAAACTGTAATAAACAGAGTTGACAAACAGGTGATATTAAATAGTCTCACTTTTTCTTCATGTCTCCCCTTTCTCCCCGATATTTCTGTGAATTAAAAGATACTGTGTTTCTATACTTCACCTTCTTCCCTTCTGCTATGTATGCTTGATCTACTTGTATGGAAGTCTCTTATAGAACTGCCTTACAAGTTTTGGTAACTTCAAGCAATGAGTTATTTGTTAAGTGAAGCCTGTGTTTATTTACCAACCATTGTTGACATCCACCAAAACTGAATTATGAGAACACATAAAAACTGTGCTACTTGCATGAAGGCTATTCCTTGCTCCCTCACAGGAAAAAAATACCTTCACTCTTTTTTGCTAGTTTTCTGGATGGGGCCTGGATTTGGGAATTCCTTATGTATTCATATTTTCTTAACTATAGCTTGATTTGCTATTAAAAAAACCCCCACAAACTAATATGAATTGAAGTTTAAGTGCTGTAACAACATTAGATCTCATGGGGGGGTTTTGTTTTGATATGTTTTCTCTCTCCTTTCAGGATCTCTGTACCCACACATCTGTCAACAGCATTCCCTGCGGTTTCTTCTGATGTGCCTCACTTGCCTGGCCCTGGTGTGGCCTCTCAGATTTCCCCTGCATTACCATCTGTGTGCCAGGCAGGACTGTGCCATAATGGAGGGACTTGCCATCCTCTCTCTCTGCCTACTGGGGCCACCTCATTCCAGTGTGACTGCCCACTACACTTCACTGGTCGATTCTGTGAAAAAGGTAATTGTGATTAATTTTTTTCTCTATTAGTTATGAAATGGAAGTCTTATTCTGATTTGGAGATGAAAAGATGAAAGTTAGATATCACCTGATTTACACGGCAAATTAGGTGATATCAGTCAGGCACACTCCTAAGAGTGGTAATTTCAGTTAATTAAAGAAAAATTACATTATTTGTGCAAAATTGTTGTGTGCAGTTTTAATGTCTGTTTTCCAGTGTATTATTTCTAGGACAGAAGAAAGCTGACTTCCTCAAAAGATTATGTTTTCCATTTCTGCAGACTGGGCTTTTCCATCACTGTGTCAGATCCTTTGTTGAAAAAGGCTTTTTTTTTTACTCTGCAACTCATTTATACTTCTACTACTGTTGCTCATAAAGCACAGATCAATCAAATGAACGCATTTTAATTAGAATAAAAAATAATTCTTTTAGTAATTTTGGTTTCTTTGTAAAATGAATCAAGGCTATAAGGCAAACTGATCAATACTTCTGTTTTGTAATTGTAATTGCTTTTCATTATTGCTTTTCAGAAAGTTCTGTTTTAGAGTAAATTTCATAGCTGGCTTCAAAAACTATTTTAAATTTTAAGGTACTGTGGGTTATGAATTGCAGTGGATAATTCTCATAGCACTAAAAGGCATTACTGGTGTACAGGAAAAGAACCAAAAATATTCTAGAATATGGTTATATAACTGTATCATCCTCCTAATGAACTTCCCATGGTATTAAGTAAAAGCAACTAGAGTTAAGAATGCCCTTGCCAGACTGCCAGTGTATTTGAGCTAGCATCACCTTGTATTACTGTCTAAAAATAGGTCATTGCACTCACTATATGTGAAAGCAATCACTGACTGTCAGCTCAAAAAAAGAAAAGTCATTGTTGCTTAGATATCAGAGAATATTTTACAATGTAGCCTTTGCAAGTTTATAACAAATCATATATTTGCAGATTTTCAGTGTTAAAATGGAATCCCATGAGTATTTTCTTCATATTTAGTATCTGGGAATACTCTTTGCACTTGCTTGCAATACACAGCAGCTGTGGAAACTGCAACATGAAATAGAAAAACTAAAAAAGTGTGATTCCACAAAACACAAAATATTTATTTAGTTAGTGCTTCAATTAAGTGCTTTCAACATTTCAATAAAGTTTTTTATGTATTTACATACATTTTATGTGCCAGAATTTCCTTCTGTGTTCCAAAGAATGCACTTGGCATCCTTTTTGTCAGCATCTTGTGGGGTATTTTGGATGAGAGCAGGTTCTGGCTTTTTGCAAGGGTTATGCCAGGAGTAAGCAATGTTCAATTTAAGCAGGAGTTTGACAGACATTCTATGGTAGCCGGCCATATCAGTATGTGTGCACAGCTGCTCTGTGGGGCTCCACTGGTTCCTTCCACCAGTGTCTGATTGCTGCTTTCTTCTGACCTTCCAGCTCATCTGTCAGTCTCCAGGGGTCTTCTATTGTTTGGTGTTTTTAATGACAACTGACATAATCTGTGTTTGAATGATATTATCTGGGCTGAGTACTTCCATGTGCCACAGACTTTGGGGAAAGTACCTTCTGTTTCATTGACTGAAAAACTATTTTTGTGTTGCTTATTCAAAAATACAGCCTCCTAAGCCATTTCCCAACCGGTGCAGGCCAGCAGAGTTCATACATCAGAAAAAGTTGATCGCCAACTACACTTCCAAAGAATACATCTTCCAAGGAAGTCTATCTTAGTTGGGGAAATGAAGGGAACCCCTTCTCTCTTTCTGTGATTTTGTTTCAAAAATCATGTGTGAAAATATGACGGAATTATGACTATCCCAAGAGCAAATTAAAAGCAGGGGACTCCTGCACTAAGTTGCAGCTGTAATCAAATCTCTGATGGTTAGGACTGACGGTAGGTAAGGTACAATGGTAACCACTTCATTCAATAAAACAGAATAGAAGTTTTAAAGAAACCTTGAAGCAAGAAGCTGCTTTGGAGAACATAACCTCAGCTGTATAATCATATCATCCTTTTATGATATCACCCAATTTCCACAAGAAATCTTTTTTTTTTTTTCTTAAAAGTGAAAGAGACGTCTTTTGCTTTCCTGCAGCTTACATGGTTTTGAGATATTAACAGTGATTAGTATTTCCACATATGTTGTCTAACAATTCTAGCACTGGAAGAATAACCTTTCTTTTATGTCTTTTTTTGTGTGGAGAAGATGAATTCAGTTCTCTTTTCACAGAGCTGTGATTTTACCCTCTAAAACTCCCTGTTCAAAACAGGTAACAGCCTCCTCCCTTTTGCTAGTGCTCCTGGGTCAGCCAGGGTTGCCATATCTGACATGTTCATCGGCCTGGAGCTCACTGGAGCAGCTACATCCCAGAGCTCATGCTGTCACATTGCATCTTTATATAGATCAGAATATGATGGAGCCTGTATTCAGTAGCTGAAAAGTAACTGCATCATAGAGTTATTTTATTTAATCCTAAATTTTCAGTGAGATTGATAATTTAGTCTAATGAAACCAGAATTTGCCCAACTGAACTATGATTATAAACCTTTGATATTCAGAGACCTGTTCTTCAAGAAATCGAGAGAGAGCTCATAATTACAGGAGATAAGAACATCTGCAATAACTTTATAATTATTTACCATAGACTTCCCAATGGAGAAAGTAAATTGGAGAAAAATAAAATTGAGAAAGTCATGTATGCAATACAGAAACTGTATTACAGTCAAGGAAGTTTTCACTCTTTAAAAATAGCTGTGGTCTTTTTTAAACATGCTATTATGTATACCTATATATTTCAGTGATATATTTTCATTAATCACCTTTGTGATATGCCTTGTAATCTACTATTAACTAAATTTCAGCAAGAAATTCATCACCCCACATATTGACAATCCCCATGGGGTACACAGGGTTTTACACACAAACCCTCTGTGGATATTCTTGGCTTCACTAGCATGGGTGAATTTGTTGATTTAATAGCTGTGGTAACATACACTTAGTTTGTTAGTAACTATTTTTGTTACAGTGTATAAGAACACCTTCTAGAGTGAGAGCAAGTGAATGTCATTATCAGTTATTTGTTTTAACTTGATGAGTGTTATTAAATGCAATTTCTTGGTTTTATTCAATTGTTCCATTATTAGTAAGCTCCAGCAGGTTGTTCTGCCCTTACAAAAACACATTCAAGTCATAATGGTCCTTATGGATATATTAGACCAAGGCAGTTTATCTAAATACACAGTGTACTCACTATAAACAGATACCTCTGAAATATCTCTAAATGACAGTTTTGGAAAATTGAAGTCTATCTCCATTTTTCTAAGGAAATAGAAAAGTATGCATAGAAATCAATGTATTTGCCAAACTCAAACTGAAATTATCAACATTGGTTATATACCAAAGGGCCAAAGTGAGGATTTAGTATAAAGCATGGAAGGGCAATTATGTGAGGCCTCTGTTGCCTTTAATACTGCTTTCAGTATTTCTATTTTTCTATGTTTTTAACTACAAATTACCAAAGTTAATTGGAAATTAGAAGTTAGTACAAGATGTATTTTAAACCTGTATTAAAATGCAGCATAGAAGTCATCTTTGTCACATAAAATTAATCTTCATTACTCAGTGGTGAGTGCTACATGATTGCTGTCATCCAAGAGAAAGGGAGGATTTTATAGATAGAGAATACTATGAAGGGTAAATAGTGTACTCTGCACTACCCATTTCTCTTTTTCCTTTCTGTATAAATAAGCTTTTTGACTTTAAATCTACCATTCTTTCTTTATTAGATAGGCTGAGTTATCTGATTCATTGTGAAATTCCCCCATGAGTGGAAAAAACTGCTATGATTCTGCTTTAGCATGAAAGCAGATGGTGGTGCATTACTGGAAAGTTCATAGCAATAGGTTTGGAATATCAGTGTCTTGCATGTGTGAAGATAGTATATCCTTGACTGTTAATTATAAGATTAACATTTTTAAAGTCTCCCAAATTTTTAGTATTCCGTAAAAGTTTTATAAATTGTTCAATAAAAAAGAGTATATAAATGTCATGTGCTAAAACCAGGAAATCTGTTTAATTTTATATGTTGCCTGTGTATATTCTGTACATTACTTAAAGGTCAACTCCTTTAACAAAGCTGCAAAAATAGCAGTAAAATGGAAGGCTGTTGCAGGCATTTAGGTTGGAACAGTCACGCTCAAGACTTTGCTACATTTGCTCCCCAGGATACACTTGTTGAATTCCTGATTGGTTGAGAAATACTCGATAATACCTCCCTGAACATTAGAAGTTTCTTTTATAGATGCTTTTCTAGATGTTGTTCCTAACTTAACATTTCTAACTTGCGTCATTGACTTCCGTAATTCATCTCAGACAAGTCTGGGGGGTTTTGCCTTTATGTCTTTGGCTTTGAAAAGAAATGTATTTGGTCTAATTTCTGTTATTTCAGCCATATTTAGAACAATCTCATGTCCCCAGTAGAACTATTTATCTCCTCAATAACATTTATACTGTGTATGTATGATTTAAAACAAGTCTGTGACATTTTCCATCAAAGAGAAAAGTGAGCCAGTGGAAATGGTATAAAGAGGTTGAAGAAGAACAATTGCACTTTCATCTCCGTGTTCAGGTTTCAGTTTGAGGCACCCAGAAAGAAAAAATGGGATGTGGTTACCCCAAAACCTCTGTTTTTCTAGGGTTCAAGGGTTCTTTCACTCTTTTTGTCCTCCTTCAAAATGCTTCATACCTTGTAAGACTCTGTGAGCAGGAAAAGAGTAACATGTTTGGAGATATCTCTAAATTCCTGCAGTCATTAATTTGATGTTATTAACCGCAGTTTATGTCTAGACTTGTGAGATACCTATTGATGTCCCACAGTTGGTTTCTGTGTAGGTGAAACCTTCAAATGAACTCTCTAGTTTTTGGACTAGATTTGAAAAAATGTAGTAAGCTTTACATTCTTAATGTTTAAGGTTTTTTAGGGGATGAGGTTGAAACTTAAGAACACAGTAGGCTAGTTAAGAGCAGTCAAGGATTTAGCCAGTAGTTAACTTCATATACTGGATTTGATACACTGGTCGAGATTATAGCAATTTTCATAGGAAATAGCCATTCCCACAGTTTGCTCCATTCAATATAATTCAGCAGAAATATTACTTGGGTGAGCAATGCAAAAAGGAATTATATAAATTAATTTTCTTCTCTGCACTTTCACTTGAGTATATAATGTTGCACTTTGATATCAGGCAACGCAAACCTTGTGAAATGTAAATTGTTAACACTTTATAATACCCTGTGTCTGTGAGTAATCATATTAACTTCACAGTCACATGTACTGAGCATACAGTCCTTGCTTTTTTCCTTCCTAGTTCACAAAATTATGGAGACTTTTTCAAGATGTCTGAAATATCCCCAGTCCAATGGTTTCTTGTTCTATCAGTTTAATTTTAATGTGTGTTAATTTGCTGAAGTGTTTTTGAAATCAAAGGAAAACAGGATTTTGAGGGAAAAGAAACTGAGTTCACGAGGAAGAGATGAAGCTCTTTTTGATTAATCCTTCTTATGCTCTCCTTAGCATTTTTGTAGAATTTTGCTGCTTCAGAAACAAGTGTCAGCATGAGCTTTCATACAACTTAAGATTTCATTTTTGTCTAATTTAGATATTATGTCCTAGATTCAGAGAAGCATGTAAGCTTTAAATGTATTTAATTTTAAGAGTGTAAGGAACCTCTGTGATTCATGGGATTTATGTTCAGGATACAGGTATTCTAATACATCAGACCCTGAATTAGGATCCCTCCATTCTGTTTCTTGTTTGGTCATGCACATAAGCTTATTACTTAAAATCAACCTACATCTCCAATTCCTCCAGAGGACTTAATGAAATTGTAATGGGATGTGACAGTTTTCTATGATTGTTAAGACTAAATATGTGATTAAACAAAAGTTTGACACCTTAATTACACCTATGGGGGGTATAATGAGAAAGAGTTTGTTGCACTGTGGAAAGAGCACTTCAAATCATGAACAAACTCTTTAAAACTGCTGTCCCAGTGTCTGTAAAGTTATTTATGACTGCAGCTGTCATCTACCCACAACCAATGACCTCCAGAACAGCTGTAGGGTCTACTGCTATAGCATATAATATAGAGCTATATGCTACACTGTAGAGCTGTAGGGTTCTCTTATTTAACAGAGATGTAACATATATTTCATGAGTCTGTTCTGTAAAATGGATTGTGGAGCCTGTTGGGAATAAGCTGCTTTGAGAGATTATGGTGAAAAAAGTTAATAATTATAGAAAATTTTTTATAGAGTTGTCAGTTTGCTAGTACATCCTCTGTCTTTTATTCACATCCATTCACATCTAGTTATGAGCCATTTAAATTAGGAAGTATTGGTTTAAAATGTTGTTTAAAGTTGTTTATTTGGATTTTATTAAAAATGAGATAGCTGTAGTATTTTGCTGTAAAGATTTGTATGAATGAGCATTTCTAGAAAAAACAGTCAAAGCAGGAGAAAAATCTTTGTCTCCTCATCATGTAGACCAGACCTGTGAAATTTTGCTATTTCTAGCACTTGGCTTTGAATCACTATTTTTTTAATATGGATGAATGTCTTCTTGTTATAAGAACTTTTATGAGAATTGTAACAATTCAATAACAAACTCTATTCTGGTCAAGAACAGATAGCAGAAAAAATGAAATAATGATGAGTTTACAATTTGAAGGGAACAAGCTTTCTCCCCTTCATTTTCCACTTGAAAACATCGGTATAAAGTTGATTCTTTCTGAAGCTTGCAGCATATTAGGCTGCAATGTCCCAGTCCTTTGAGTAATTTTTCATTTGAAGGTAATCATTGTTGTGTAAGGGACAAATACTTGGTTTTTTCTTCCTTTACTTCTCCCTTTTATGGCATTTTCTCGGAAAACCTTCTTTCAGTAATTCCTGAATTGCAGCCATTTGTTCTGTTGTGCTAACTTCCTGATAATCAAGTCATCTGGAAGAATGCTGTGTCTCCCCTGGCGGTATGGCAGTGCTTGTTTTCCAAACTTGACTCATTTGAGATCCTCCCCAGGAGATACTGTGTAATAAAGCAGGTGAGGTATTAAACAAAGTTTTTGAGCTTTATTATATAACATGTAAGAAAGGGTCATAGAAGACTGTGTGTGCTTTTACAGCACAGTTAATTTAATGGTTAGAAATCATCTGTGGTGCTGAGTTAGGAAAACAGTATGTTTTACTACCTTGACATTTTGATTTCAAGAATGCTGTGACTAAAAACAGAGGGTTTTTTCATTCATTCGTACAAGGTGTGAAGCTGTGGGTCTGCTCCCAGACCACTCTCAGGAACTTTCAGCTAGCTGAGAGAGTGAAGTGAACATCAGGATTCTCTAGGGACCTTAGTAAAGTGTCCTGCTCAGGACCATGTCACCTGGCTGACCCTTTCATGTCACCTCCAAAGGCCAGTGGCCATTTTGGAAGGATGCTGGCTACTTAAGTAATTGGGCTAAAGAGAAAATGGCTTTGCTGTTTCCTGGCCCAAGCACAAATTTATGACTCAAGCATGAAACCCCACATTATTTCTAATTAAGAATGCCTGACACATTCCTTTTCATGCGTCTTCATGGAACACTTATGCCTGCATTTACATAAAATCTTTATCTGCTGATGTTTAAAGAGGAGAAAAATTTGTAATATAGGTGTTAGGAAATTACCATTGTAAGGCACCTCAAGCTTCCAAACTTCCTCTGAGGAAGCCACTTCCTTTATG
Source organism: Hylia prasina (assembly GCA_013397195.1). Taxonomy (NCBI): domain Eukaryota; kingdom Metazoa; phylum Chordata; class Aves; order Passeriformes; family Sylviidae; genus Hylia; species Hylia prasina. The sequence goes on from VYXD01003632.1 coordinate 80,276, forward strand.
TAATATAAAAAGCTAGTTTTTCTTTCTACTATTTTACTTTCTTTATTTTTTTGTAATAACAGTTTGTGGTGATAAAATAGACAAGTAATTACAGCAAAAATATTTTAGCTATTTAGCACTTTAGTTATCCAGGAAATCCTGGAGTCAGAAGGCAAATTTCCTAGTAGCAATATATATATTTAAATTCTACATGGATGACATGGAGAGGTTCAAAACTTGTCAGCATGTAGAGTCTCCCTGTGTTTTAGTGGAATTACTGAAAATACATCATCAAGCAGAGCAAAGGATTGAGACATTGCCCAAACAGATCCTCTGTTAAATTTGTACTTCAATGACTTTCATAAATGAAAACAATTTTCCTATGTGACTTGTATTTCCCTTTTTCAAGAATTTTCTTTAATGGATTTTTTTGCCCTATACAAGACAAAAATAAAATTACTGTATCATAAGTAAATAAAAAAGTCATTTGCATATCATATACAATAGAAAATATGCAAATATGAAAAATAAACTCAGAGGAAAAAAAATACAAAGGCCCTATTAGCTTCTACCAACCAAAATGGAAAACTATAGATTCATCTGACTGACAAAGCTCTTTTCCAACACATGGCATTATTGTTAATACTATCTTATGGAAATTGTAAATGAATGGCTGTTTCTTTTTATTCATAGGTAAAATTAGTTTCAGCAAAATAAAGATCATAATCAATCAAAGATTTATATGAGTAAAATGTGTACAATGTGTACAGCCACAAACATTTTAAGTTACTTTCACAGTTTGACAGCAGAAGCCCTGTCCCTGTTTAACACTTGTGTCTTCACATGCCTTTTCTCATATTAAAGGGACTATGCTACTGAGTTTTGGGTTTTATGCAGCACAGTTGCAAAATTAAAAAGGTTTATCACTGTAGGTTTGTCTGAGGTTTAACTTACTGAGTTGTTGTTGAAATAGGAAATAAAACACCATAAGGTGGGAGTGTTCTTACTAAATACATGTGTACTTCAATGAATGTCTAGCTAAAAGCATTGTAGAATCACTACAACCCTCCCTATTTAGAGATTCTTATACAGGAGTTTTACAGAAACTCCTATTAAATTAATTCTGCTCTTGATATAAAAGCATTTTAAACCACTCATAAAAAATATTAATATAGAGAAAAGGTGCAGAAAATCAAGAATTTCAAAAAAATTATGTATGAAGGGAATTTTCATTCTTTGTTCTTTGAAATCCAGCAGACTGCATAAATTTCTTCTTTTAAAGTTGAATTCAGAGAGACTCAAGAGAGGAATTGAAAATATGAAATTAATTTCTGGATGATCAGAATCAGTCTCCCATTTTTTGACATTTCTGGAGTCCAACCTGAGTGCAATTGAGAATAAGGGAAAGAATGTCAGCTCAGATTTAAAGCCTGAGCATTCCCATGAATAATCCAGCCACTGATGCTTGTGAATCTGAAATTTATCCAGAGATGCTGGGGAGGCAAAAGATTTAAAAGAAACAGTAACAATAAATTTTGTCAGAACTGATATCCAAGATTCAAAATATTGGCTCAAAATGTGTCTGTTTCAAGGGTCATCCTGGGGGTTCTTTGTTTGATTGTTTAGCCTTGTTTAGCAAAAGTTTAGGTCCATTTTTTAGGTCCATTAAATAGGTTATTAAGCCTTTGGTCCCAGTTATATATGCTAAAATGCTGGTAACATCTAAGAAAAGGAGGGGAGAACAAGATAAAGGAATTACTACTGTGCACTAACAGCAGGCAGGACAGATTTGTGAGGTTGTGTGATAGGGCAGCTGAACAATGAAAATATTTTTAAAATACTAATTTAGAAAAGTAAAATAAAATGAGCAGTTATAAAGAAAAGTAGTCATCAGCATTATACTTAATACAGCTGAAGTTCTCTTAAAAGAAAAAGTTCTTGGACACAAGAATGATAATGAAAACTCAGAACTCTCTGAGGAAGGGACTTACTGTTTTATATTTGCCATTTACACAAACTCTTCCAGCTTGCCATGTTAATCATCCTATCTCAGTGCAGGGAATGCCTGCTGCTCTGTTGTTGCTAAAATGAGGTTTCAAATGGAGCTTTACCCACAGCTGCACCTGTTTGCATTTTCTGTTACCTGTGAAAAATACATCATGTTTGCTGCATTTCCAGAACCACAACATTCTTCATTCTTTCTTCTGGCTCCAGTAGCAGCACTTTGAAATCCTGGTGCATTGTTACAGTTTCAGAAGCAGTAGATTAATACTTTGCTATTATATTGCTGTAGCTTATTTTTCACATGAACAACTTGCCAAAAACATAGAAGACTCTGTGAGTAGTGACAAAGCTTACTTGTGATAATCAATAAGGCTTAGTCACTCTCCATGACATGAAGGTTTTTATATGTTCTGGAAATATCTTCATTTATCTACACCATGATATTTTGCTCATAGCATGGCTATTTTCATTTTCTGCTCTAAAAGGTGTTCCCCTAACAAAAAGTGTCTTTCCCCTAAATGTTTGATTCATGAGTCTTTTAAAAAGTTAAAATCAATATCTGTCTACGGAAAAAAAAAAAAAAAAGAGGGCAAAAAATGCCAAAAGCATGTCTGAAAATATGGAAAATGTCATTAAAAGTAGATTCTTTGTTGAAACCAGAAATGTCTGCTCTTACTGACACTGACCAAGACTCTTGTTCTTTCCTTCCTTAGTGTTATGTTGCAGATCACATAATACTATATTATATCCTTTTTTATTTTCTGGCTTTGTTCTCCCAAATAGCAATAAACTATATATATGCTATTGTATATATGTGTAGAAAACACAAAAATCTTTATATTTCAACTTCATTATAGTTTTGTATCTTTTGCTGTCACCATTGTTTGTTTGTTTATTCCCCCTCATTTTTGTTGTAGCTGTTACAGTCCCTTTTCACTTGCCACCCCCACAGGGCAATGTGAACTGAAACAAAAGAAGCTGAATCAGCATCTCCTTTTTTTTGAGCCCGGTATAAAAGAGGGGACATTTTTATCATCTTCTATTTGACAATTTCTTTATCACAGAATCACAGAATCTTTAGGGTTTGAAGGAACCTCTGGAGATCATCCAGTTCAACCTCCCTGCCAAAGCAGGGTCACCTAGAGCAGGCAACACAGCTGGGTTTTAAGTATGTGGGAACATAGGTGGGTTTTGAATTTTTCTGGAGAAGGGGATTCCATGACCTCCCTGGGCAGCCTGTTCTGGTGCTCTGCCACTCTCAGTGTAAAGAAATTCTTCCTCATGTTGAGATAAAACTTCCTGTGTTTTAGTTTATGGTCATTGCTTCTCATCTTGCCACTGGGCACCACTGTAAAGAGCCTGGCCCCATCCTCCTGACACCTGTATTTGAGGTATTTGTATGCATTAATGAGATCCTTACTTGGTCTTTTCTCCTCTGGACTAAACAGACCCAGCTCTTGCAGTGTCTTCGTAAGAGAGATGCTGCAGACCCCAAATCACCTCTGTGACCTCTGTTGGACCCTTTCAGTAGCTCCTGGTCTTTCTTGTACTGAGGAGCCCAGAACCAGACACAGGTACTAGGGCCAAGTCACTCTTACTTTTATGGAAGGCTTCTTCCTGGTGAGTGGCCACCGCTACAAACTTGTTCTGACGGTTCCCATAAGCCCCTCTGGAAATCTGCAGGAGCTTGTTGCTTCTTTTCCTTGTTTTTGTGACCACTGGATCATCACACATATGATACAGCAGAGAACAGAATCCACTACCCAGCTTAACCTGATGCTCTGCACATGTCACATCAGAGTTACAATAACGACAAAGGAAAGGGGGAAAAGATTTAAGGAGGAAGAGTACATATATTCTGAAATGAAATTAATCACTCAGAGACCACAAAAATAGTTTTCTTTAGCTATACATAGTGGATTATAAAGCTGAATCAAAGGGAACAAAGAAAAATACCCTCACTAAATTGGATTATAAGAGAAAGAGTTTGACTTGAAAGAGATAAATTTTGGAGATAGATGACATCCCATAGCATTGCAGAATTAGTTTCCTGAAGCAAACTGTTCAATTGTTTGATATTAACAGTAGAAGAGGTACTTGCACTGACAATGTTCAGTGTAAGGGAAGAAATAACAAAGCCAAATATACTGAAAGAAAGGTAAAATGAACTGTCACAAATCAAAGAATGCAACAGTTTCTAAGTCAACACGGTGTATTTGAGGAAAGAAAGAATGATCAGATAAAGTGAAAAGAGCCTCTACCTCCAAGTAAACCTAAAGTCATTTCAAAGGGCGAAAACCTATCCCTATGAGCAGTTTAGGCAGAATATGTCAGGACATTAGAAGCAGCTCAATGCATGCTCTGTAATAACTGATTTTCCGGTTATGGATGTATTTTATTTTCTATTATAATCTGAAAAATTCAGTGAATGACACAGAACTGTACTTTTAAATAGCACAGGACATTAAAAATCAAGTATACCTATATTCTTGAATTAGCCTCAGAATCACTTTATGACCTTGGAATTCTCTTCCCTCACTGCAATTCTTGCTGCATTTTCTTCTGTAGTTTTGTTTGGTGGGGGTTTTTTGTGTGTGTTTTTTTTTTCTTTTTTGTGCTTTCCTGATGATGTGATTCTGCTTGTTAACTGATAATTCACTTGTCCATTCTTTATCTAGATGGCTTTTAAAATGTCTAGGATTGTCTCAAGGAGGTTCTTATTTACATGCTTTCCTAATCATGTGGTGTCTGGTAATTCAGATCAGCTGCCTTTGAAAGGTAATACTATATCACTAAGACCAGGAAGCTCAGTGAATTAGCAGGCACTGTAATCTGTCAGGTCTTAAACATTAAATAAAATATATTTGACACCAATCATATTCCACAAAGGTTAATTCTAAATCCATTTTTTCTGCAAAGGATTAGCAGATGACCCAGAGGGAGTCAGTGTTCTTGTAGTCCAAACCAACTGTCCTTAACAGCACAGACACACTTGTTCTGACAGTGCTTGTCAATAGAAACATGAGATTGTGGATGTTGATACTTCTGATCAACAGTTTTAAATATGCCCAGTGTCTAAGACCAGCCACAGAGGATCTGATTCATTATGTATTTTCACAGAACACAAGCTTTTAGTTTTGTTTCTCTGGAACAGTCACCTGTATGTCATCAGTGATTTTTTTTTCCTTCTTTATTTTCCCCTAAGAAATTTTCTTTCCTCAAGGATTTTAAAATTTAATGCATTAATGGAAAAAAGTAACTTTAACAATCATTTGCACTGAACAGTTTTTAAGTATAAATTTTCCTATATTAGCACACTCCATATATATTGTGTATCCATAATCCATTCTTGGCAAAAAATCCTTTTTGTTATTGATGACTGGTTAACACAAGAGAAAACATCATCTTACAAGTTGGATACATTCAACATGTTAACAAACCTATAGAAGCTCTGATGTGCTTTCTCTGGAGAGAAATCTAAATTCAGAGTTTATCTGGTTTGGTACAGATCGAATGAAAGAAAATCCAGGTCTTATACTATAAGTGTTACTTAACTTGCTATAATATATGTTTGGTTTATGATACAATAATTTTTCATATAATTTTCCAGATTATGTTTCCTTATTAGCTTTTTGAATCCTACTTTGACCAGATGCTGCATGATTGCTCCATTCTATTCATGTCCTTATGATCAGTGACAGATGGTCATGCTCTGACTTTATCTGAAAAATCACTTGTCTTGAAGCAGTGTGTGAAGAAATCATGAATAATGTGATTTTATTAGCATAGGAGTTCACACATTTAGGAGAATTACTACCATCTGTGTGCATTAGTGCAGCATCATGCCTTGTAGATCAGATCTGATTCATGCCCTGCCAAGTTTGAATAGAAATTGAATTCCTCAGTATTTTTGTGCATAAGATCATGCAGACAGGCCTCTGTATGTCCGTCCAATTGCTGCTACCAACTGCTGAATGCCAGAAATACATTATAGTCAAGATTTTCATGTACGTCTACATGTCAGAGGACTTTGATTATGATCATATATAAATAAATATATTAATTTTGTTATATGCCATATTCTCAATGAGGATGAGGAGAGGATTTGCCTAGAACCAGATCATGATTCCTTTGATTCACCCATCACATCTACAGAAAACCAGAGTAGAAAACTTTAGCAGATACTCTCCTCATATCATCAGAGGAAAATCAAAGGCTCTATATGACAACATATCTTTTAAAGACTTGGACAGAGCTTTAGGTGTGAATGTATTTGTGTGTGTATCTGATTAGTTCCTAAAACATGGATGCCATGCAGAATTCAATCAACTGTTTTCTAGAGTCCAAATCCATTCAGCTCCCCTCCTCAACATTCTGCTATTCCACTTGAATCTCCAACCACAAAACAAAGCAGCTCTATAAATAGACAATCTTTTACAAACATCACAAACAAGTTCACTTGTGTCCATCAGAAATCCATAGGACCTGCAGTGTGAGGGATACTTTTCACGTTATTTACAGAGATACCTCAGTAGGTTTCCAATTACAGTTTGGTACCTTCCATTGTAGAGACCTTATCAAAACTGAAATAGAACAATTAGGCATTAAATTTGGTTGAAGAATGTTTTGCTGTTACCAACTTCATTATTTGTGTCAAACAAATTTCTCCCATCCTCTCTTAAAATAAAATTATTGGCAGTTTTGATTTTAAAGGATAATTATTTAAACCTGTTAAAGACCCAGTCACTACTAGGAACTTAATTTAACATTTCCAGCCTATGCAAGTGTCTTAAATGTCACTACATGATCCCTCATAGACTTAACACTAGAAATCACTTGCAGTTTGGCTAGAAAATAGATTTCTGAGCTGTGATTGCACTTTTCTTGTCATTTATCTTTACATGAAATTGCCATCTAAGTTGTTGAAAGTAATAACGGAAACACATTCTGATGCACAATCTTAATGTAGCAATACTATTTGCTATTTCTTTTTCTTTCTGTGTTGTAAGTGCTGGTAACAGCTCTCATGTATTGTGTTGTGTTCTAGTCTTCTGGCTCCAAAAACTGAAATCATCCAGATATTTGCCAGTTCTTTCTGCAGATGTCTCAAAAAGGAATGAAAGGCAAAGCTGTCTGAACTGTCTGATAAGATCATTATCATTTGAATGAAAACTTGCTATTGAGTAGTCTATCCCTTAGAAGTCACTTAGCCAGCACTCTCTGACATGACTGGAGTATGTGTTCAATGTGAATATTGATACAACAGCTGCAGACATCTGTTTATATTTCATGAATGCTGTTGTCATTAGATCTTAAAGAGGTTGAGATAATATTTCCTTGGTATTTTTTTTTTCTCTTAGCATAGAGTACAACAATTTTGTGGTGCCTTTTGCATGAAAAAATTCAAATAAGTCTTCACACGAAATATACACAGTGTGTTTGAGTCATTAAGGGAATATACAAATAGGCAAGACATTTTGAAGTATCTAAAATGAGGTGATTAATTTCTTATTTTCGAATGCATGCCTCCAAAATTATGAGGAAGTTATGTACTATATAATTGAAGTTATGCAGATATGTGAGCAGTAATTTACAGAACTTGCTTTTTGACTTATGTATCAGTCCTAGATGAAGTAATGTGTAGTAGGGTAATTTTTGCTACAGGGGACTGTTCAGTATATGTATACAAATTAAGCACTTGATGAAGAATTTGCTATATTAAATATGCAAATTAAACTTCAGGAAAACATGTAACTGAATTAGCACTGAGAAGTCCTTGGTATTCTGTAACTTGGAGATTGCATCAGAGAAAAGCCATGAAAACTTCTGCTTGTATGAACAAAAGTCTTCAGATAAAATTTGATGAGAGATGTATTAATAATAGTCACCAAAATAAAGTTGAACAGAAAACTTACTCTGCTTTAGTACTATTGATTATGGCGTCCTAGAATGCTTCATTATCAGCCAACTGTGCACTGCTTATAAATGCATTAGAGTTTTGGGACAAATCAGTCATTGTGGAAATTGGCAGTTTAGTCCCTAAAGACAGACAGTGTGCAGTGCCTAGATGTGTGTGGTCCCTCAGTAACATCCCTCTTGTACTTCTACTAGTTTCCAGATAATTTTTTTACAGACTATAAAGTATCTTATTGATTGAGCTCTGAAAGTTGTAAATGTGATTTATGAGTTATATTTGATTAAAAGTGTGGCTGCTCTGGGGGACACAGGGATTTCTTCCCCCCTGGTCTAACACTAAGTAAATCACTTAAATCCATTACCTCAGAGAGTATGCCCTTTAAAAAGACTAGTAAAAATGGAAAGTTGCATTGGAAAACCATATAGGAGATCTTTATTTTAACCAGAATGCCAGGTGAAAAAAGATGCATGAGCATGGGATAACTAAAACACTGCAAACATTACTCACTAGCAGGTAAAGTAATGCAGTTTTTCCAGCAATTTTGTAAGTACAGCAGTTTGAAGATAAAGTAGAACTTGACAGCAGGGTGAATAGCTAAGTTGTCACTGCTGCCACTGTCTTTTTAATTATACTTTTATTTGATGTGTAGTGCTATGTATCTTGACAGAAAGGAAACTTTATCTTCTAAAAAAAAGCAAAATGGGACAAGACTAGCTTTTAACCAGACAGCACATTTTGCTAGCTTTTTAGAAGTAAGTATTTGTCTTTCAGATTGTTTGCATATGAAAGAAGAGGTCTTTACAGGCTTTGGAGTTGCACTGCTTTTAAGTTAGAACCAAGGGAACATAGAGTGAGAATATGTGATGTGTGTTGGTGTCTCTTCTACTAATTAAGATTAGGTGTTCTGTGAGTGCCCACATGAGTTATCTCTTGTGGCTGATATCCAGTGAGGTTATAGTCTGTAAGTTTAAAAGACAAATCTCTCTCTCTTTTATCTTCAACTATAAAATTGGCTAGAAGACTCTGCTTGCTCTACCAATTGATCAAACTAATTTTGCAATGTACTGCAACTTCTTTCCTGTATTAATCATTTTCCTAATAAGATTCCTTTAGCAAGAAGAATATTTCAAGTCTGTATTTCAAGATGTGAAGGATTCAGTAAACTAATCATTAACAAGGGTTGAAAAATAATATTAAAAATTATTGGATCACTTTTCCCCAATATGCATGAACTTTCATCTTTTTAACATAACAAGCATATTAGTTGCATCTTTCTTGGACACAAGATGTCAATAGCTGCACTGATGTAGCAAACAGTTACAGAAACCATGTGATGAAATTTTAAAGCATGTGACAAATTATTGGTGAACCTTTAGGCATACATATTCCTGTACAGTCTCCCCATGAGCATCCCATCATCAAATCACTGACAGCTTTACATGCCTCTTAGTTCAAGTGAAAAATTAAGCACTTCCTTCTTTTGGATCAAATGAGTAATTTGTCATAAAAATACTTACCCTGAACTGCTGGATGGATAATATTTAGTCAAACACTAGTGCTAATTTTCAGACAATACTTTCTTACTTTACTTAGATCCATAGACTTTTTAAGATGACAAGATGTACTTTAAAAGAATTTCATCACTGTTAAGCATGCACTTTTGTTTCCCTCAGAAAGTTCTGCATTTGAAGTAGGCTCTTGTAAAATGTTGTACTGAACTTTCTCAACAGAGGCACCTAGAAAATAGCAAAAATAATATTTTAAAATAGTTCAGTTCTAATTAGTTCCTCTATAAAATGTGGGCTTCCTTATGATAGGTAGAAACCTGTGGTAACATAATACCACACAATACAAGCTGTGGTACCTCAGTTTTAAGCATGACTATCTATAAATATTGATCATATGTGGTTACTCGATCTAGCCCCTCTGTGCAAGGGTGTAATTGTGAAAGTGAGCTCTAGAGGCTGGGTGATTTTCTTTTCTTCTTAGCTCAAACCTACCAGCAGCTTTAACTAATGTCAAATTTCTCAATGTCTTCAAAAAAACAATGAAGTCTCACAGATTTACTTTCCCAGGCTTGAATATCCTCTGCTTTTCTGGTATTCAGGATTGTATTTGTGATATTAATCTAAGTCTTCACTAATGCAAACAGAAGCCTGTAAGCCTGCTACCTTAATTAAAAAAAGACTTAATTGAAACTCTGGAGGGGCCTTCAATTTGATTCATGATTAAATAGCTTAATTTTGATAGTTTAGGGTGGAGGTTGCAGCTACAGGCACTGGTTATTTTTTCTCATAATTTCATGATAGTTAGATGCATTTTATGTTAGCTATTTTTAGGGGATTTCAAGAAAATAGACAATGGCTTGGGTTTTATTAAAAACTCAAACAGCTTGAACCATTAAAAATTCAATGGCTTGGATTTTTATAACAATGGCTTGAGTTTTCTAGTATTTTCTGCTCCTCCAATATATGAAAAATATGCTTCTCACTGAGTGATAGTTTACATGTATTTTACTCCTACTCCTCATGCAGTGCCAAAAGACGAGTTTTAATTAATTAAGAATGTACAAGTGTTTTTGTGTATCCATCATATTTCTGCATAGCTGCATAGGTACTTTATTCACTGTACTGCCCTCCAAACCAGCTGTAGTCAGTTGTATGACTTTCAGGCCATTGTCTTACCTGCTAGTACAAATATTCAGTAATTGGTCTTCTCTGTTATGCCCTTCCTAGTTCACTGCGTCACCAAAACTGCAGTTTCAGTTGTTCTGGAGCCTCTGTAAACTCAGTGGTTCTGACTTCACACAGCACAGTGCACAGCCAGTTTTCTGAATGGATCAGTGCCCACCCAAGAGACACAGCAGACAGTTCTTTCCTTCTCTTCCTCATTCTCTGTTGTGCAGGCATTGCAATTCTGGGAAGTAATACTATTTTAAAATCCTTAAAAATGAGGAGTCTTTTGAAGTAACTGTCCTAATATCCTCTTGCACATTTGCTTGCTTGCCTTCTTGGATACCTGTGTCATTGCTTGCCACTGGCAGAAAGGATTCATCAGCTTTGTTTGTACCCTAGAAGTGCACAGAAGAAGAGAAAATATTTTTATAAGACTATTAAAATGCCAAAGGAACTTAGGAAATATTAAGATCCTCAGTCTTAAATGACCACAGGGTTATTTTTCATGGACATTGCAATCCAACAAAGTGTGAGTAAAAATATTTATTCACCCATCTGTCTATAGATACACTTTTCAAATCTGAAAACACAGAAACTGTAAATATAATTTAGCTGTAACAGTGCAGGACACTGAACACTACTCCAGAAGATGTTAGAATTTGATTGTTAAGACTTAGACCAGTCTTCAGTGATTGAAACCACTCTTGTGCTGAACAGCCTGAGGGAAGGCAGTCATGAGACAACTGCACAGAAAACTATAGAAACAGAATGGAAGACAGGTTCAAATCAAGATTTAAAACCCAGGATCAAACACTGAATATATTGATATGATTCTAAATTATTAAGTTAAAACAATTTGTTTGACAATATTACATATAGCATGTGTCTATGCAGTCCATTAAAGCTACAGTCAAGCTCGTACCATGGAGACAGCTGAATCTGGTTTTTTTTACACCAAAAAAAAATCTGGCTTTTTGCACCAAAGCAGAACATCTGTCATGATGCCACGCTGGTCATGGACTTTGCTGAAAATATAGTTTGCAAGGAACTTAATTTTATTAGAATTTAATATGATCAGTGTAGTATAAGCAATCACTTTATAATTGTCAGTAAGTCCTTTTCTAGTAGCCTTTCCTTGGGAGCACTATAAACAACCAGCAAATTGGGATATAAAATTGTCTGAGACTGAACAGACATGTGGAGACCAAATGGACTCAGACACAGGGGCGCTTCTCATGCAGATCTGTCCTTACCACTAACAAGGGACTGCCCAAGGTGGGGGAGATGGAACAGCCTGAGGAAAGAGCCAAGCAGATCAGGATAAATTTTCCTCACAGAAAGCCCTGGCCCCTTGGCAGCAGTACTGGTGGTGGTGTCCAGGCAATAAAGTTTGGAAAGGAGGTGGGACAGGTAGGGGCAGCATTCCCAGCCAGCCAAAGTTCCAAAGCTCTCTGTCTCTCAGTGACCAGAGACCCTCTCAGTCACAGAAACAGAGGGGGAATACCTGGCTCTGACTGAGCCAAGTTCCCATGGGCCGATGGCTGCAGGCAGCCACTTCCCACCTCTCATTCTGGAGCATTCTCCACAGCCAGGTAAGAATAAAGTCACCTATAGCACTGAAGGGCAGGAGAGAGTCAGCAGGGTTTAACCTGTCTTATAAAGAGTTAAAGCTAAAACAAAAACCTGAGTTCTAATTGTTATCCAGACAGTAATGTGTTATGTTTGAGCCCATTGGTCCATTGTTGACGGTGTAGGTTTCCTGACTGCCCTGATGTGCAGGACTGACTGTTCTTCATGAGTATAAACACTTGTGCAGGAACACTGCTCTGCCACTATATAAGGATGGTTATTCTTATTTAAGAGGATTATTTGGCGAGTGTCTATTTTTTCAGGATGCTGAAATGGTAAACTCACATGTGAGTGTTAATTGTTATATTTTGTTGGATTTTGTTTAGCCCAGATCTGTGTATATTTCACATTGCATCATTTGGATTCCTTTAACTCTAACAATAATAAACCAGGAAATTTTATAATGAGACCTCATTTCATTGAGACTGCAACATCAGCCTAAGGCAAAAACAACAATTTTTTTTCATTTTTCCTTTAATCTAACACTCAATAGAAGCAAAGATGCAGGAAAACAAGAATTTTGTCCTTGGATGCACTTTAAAGACTTGAGATATACAGAAGGATTAAAAGATAGAGAAAGTTGTGAACATACTTGAGGGTCATGCAAGGGACAACTCTTACATTTCTGACAAAAATTGAAGCTTTTAATTTATGGCAAAAAGCAAAAAAAAGATAATCTACAAGTGCTTTATCACCACTTTATATAACAAGATTCATAAGTGTCACCTTACTTTTAAAATCGCTTTCCCCAGTTGCACTGCCCTTTGCTTTTGTTGTCACTCTAGCCCAGGCTGCCAAGTACAGCAGGCTTAGACTTTCTCATGGTGATGCAGCTGCTGCTGGGAAATTTTTGACTTATTGTAGTTGCTAATCTTCACTTGATAGTAAAGCCCAAACAAAACTAAGTCTTTCAACTCCTCTGGATCACTGTTCTCTTTCCAGTGGTTGTGCCATTTTTCCCTCCATGGGCATAGGCCATTTTTCATAACATTTCTGTGACATTTCACCTTACAAATATGCCAAAGTTAGCTAGCAGTGTGTGACTTCATAAAGGAATCCATCCTCTCACCAGCATTTCCAAATTGCTTTCAGGTAAGATGAACACAGACTGTAATATTGCATGTTTGAAGAAAGTTTTCACTCTGTCTAGACAGGTACATTTTAGGGAATTATCTGAACAGTTGGAAATAGATGGTTGAAGAATAAAATACAGGTCCGTCAGTAATGAAGGGATCTCTGTGTAAGATATGGATATATCAGGTTATACCATCATGCAGACAGATGAAAGGTTTGCTGATTCTGACAAAATTGTAGCTTACTATTTTAGGACTCAGGCCCATCAAATGAACCTTGGTCATAGGCAATTTTTTCACTTGAATCCTTTTGGGAATATGACACAGTAATCTTTTTAAATGTCCTCTCACTGGTGTCCCATTTTTAAGATGCAAAACTTGGTGCACTTTTGGTTTGGTCACTGTGGATAACTTTTTTGACAGAGTTTCTATTAAAAGGACTAATTGCAGTAGAACACCAGCTATAGAAGGTTTCCACTCAAGGAGGAAACTGCCTCTTATCTCCCAGTAAATGACATACCATGAAATATGCGGTAACTGTTTTTGTGATATGCCTTCTGTTATCATTACTTAATCATAAAAAAATTGCAGAAAAAAACTTCCTCAACTGCTGTCAATATGTAGAAAAGCCTTTCACTTGAACAGGAGAAAAATACTGTCATGTAGAATGCATCTCATGTAAGATGTGCTGTCGTAAGACACCCTAGTATTTTTCATCACTTGCATATATTTCACATATAAATTGCCATATTGTTTTCATTATTTATGTATTTGGCCTATGATTTACCCATGAACACTTATAAAGTGATAAAATTATTCACATGATATATGAAATATCTATTAAATATGAATAAATATCTATTAAATATGTCCTTTAAAAGAAGGACAAAATGCCAGTTTCTGTCTTTTGTTTTTCCATATTGTTCTATTCTATTTACACTTGTTTTCAGTCATCTGTATCATCAGTTCTGCATTATAATGCAATTTTCATTTATTTGGTGGGGTAAGGTGCATTTTATTTATTACAGTGATGAATGCTTAAGAAAAGTAGAATTTGTCAACATAGTTTCTACTGCTTGCATACTTAGGTGTTAGGTTCCATTTCAGGGGATCTGTCAATAATTTGGAGAGAGTACTGATGCAAAAATATAGACTCTTCTTCAAGAACAAATGCAGATTTTGTTCTGTTGGTGGAAATCTATCTATTTGTAACCAGCTAATTTTGCTGACACAATGCAGCCTAATACAACTGTTACAGAAGTTGACCAAACATCTAGGTAAAAAAAAGAATAAAAAATAAAAAGAAAATTGATTAGGAGTTTCAAGTGTACCTTCAATAGCTTTTGGCAGTGTCTGTTTGCCGAACAGCTAATTCCAGTCCTAACTACTACTTCTCTGGCACAGCCATATACTTATGTGACAGAAATCTGGGCTTCACTGCTGGTAATAAAATTGGTATATTTTGTGGATTTCTTTTAAAAAGGAGAGAAAAGAATTTTTGATGGTATTTAAGAGGCAGATCATTCTTGAAACTTATTTATTCATTCTTGAAACTTTGCAACAGCAGGCTGTTTTTCAGGACTGAAATTTCATATCGCAAAACTATAAGTTTCCTCCTTCTTCTCCCTGAGTGAGCAGAGCACTTTTAGCAGGGGAGCAGTCAATACTGGCATCCTAGTCAATTACTGACAGAACATGGAAAGCATCTATCTCTAGCACATGGCAAATCTGCTTCCAAGCTAACTGATGGGTTTAAAATTATTTGTAGTACAACTTGTTATGGTGTGATACTGACACTGAATCATAAATTAGATAACACCACCAAATCTTTTTCTTTTTATGTAGATCATAGAAAGCGCACAATCTCACAGTGATGTCCCCAGAGCCATGTTTTACTTGGTTAATTGGTGTGCATAAGCAGCTTGAGATTGGGCAGCTCCTGATGCTGTGAGTGTGTGATAAGCAGAGCTCAACCTCCCTGAAGCATGAATGTATGGTATTGCCCTGTCCACTTCCAAACTGCCCCATGCACAGCATGGAAATGTCATTTGTCTGAACATCCCTCAACAATTCTCACTCAAGTGATGAATGTTGAAGAAGATGGATCCTTAAATGTCCCTTCCAACCCCAGCCATTTTATGATTCTAAGTGTGGATGATGACTATTACTTCTGAGGAGCAAAAGTCAATTGAGTCAAGCCATATTTAATCTCTGAATGTTAATTTTCTCGTTTTCCTGTAAATCTCTACAGTTAAATCCTAGTATTCTAGAATCATCTTTTGGACATGAGTCAGATTTTACATGGTCAAAAATTTCAGTTTTTTTCATTTAATGAAGTGCTGAACAACTGAAACTGTATTTTTACTAAATGTGAAATAATGCCCCACTGATATCATTATACAATATCTAGCCCACCTTTGTGAGTAAGATAGAAGTAAGGAAATAGAATGTCTGGTACAAAATTTATTATACCAAGTTTTAGTGGTGTCTTAGGTTAAAAATGTAAGATGTTCCCAAAGTATGTATTCTATCACCATCTTCATGAGGTGTTGGAACCAGGTGGGGCAGTGTTTCCCTTATCTTCTGCTAATGGCCCATCAATGCCTTGCCCTATGACTCATAGATAACTCCCTCGGGAAGCCGTTTCTGTTTAATGGGCCATCAAGAGCCCATTACATGACTCATAGAATGATATCAGCCCATGATATCAGAATGAGATGCTCCACTCAGGGGGAGGNGTTTAGGACATCAGAGTCAGATTTTCCCCCCACTGGATTCACGGAGGACAAGAGCTACCAGACCTTTCTGCAAGACCACTGCTTCGACAACACCATTTCATCTGGATTGCTACTAACACCCTAACTAACAGGGTGTCAGGTTGTATTCTGACTCTGTCAGTGGTATTTTTATACTATTGAATTTATTTTATTTTATTTTACTGCTTTTCTTTTGCTCTTATTAAATTGTACTTCTGACTTGGAGTCTCTCACTGGTTTTGCTTTCAAACCAGTACAAGTGGTCAGTTTGCACCAATATTCAATACCATACCTGTACAGGCTAAAGTGCCACATCTGCTGTCCCCTATAAGAAATTTTCTCACACAAAGTGATGCTACTAAAATTTCTTTGTAAAACACAGAATCGTAGGGGGGAAAAAAAGTGTTGCAATTATTCCTGTTATTTATGTGACAGTACACTAGCATAAATTATAGTACCATTTTGATTATCTGAAATATAACCACTGCAAACCCCACCATATTTGATAGTTTGTGGGTTGTTTGTATGAAAAATTCTGGTCAGGATCATTCTAAAATACCTTATGCATGAGAAAGTAAGAACTCTTAAAAAACTGAGTTTAACAATGATAGCCTTTGGATTATAATAATGTAAAATATAATCTAATGCAGAAAGCATTAATTTAAAACAAGACACAAGAACCATAGAAGCTTCTGCTTAGAGTGTGTTAGGGGTTGTTATTCTTATTTGGGGCTAATGAAGCTATCAAGGGTGTTCTGGTTCTTTAGACATCCATGGTTTCCACATGTCTGCCCCAAGGCAATATTTATTTGATGGTTTGTATAAAATTTTAAGCCTCCAAAGTTTTCTGTTTCCCAAAAGATTGAATGCTTATTTAGCTTTTGGAAGCACGAAATTGAATGCATGAAGCAAATAGCATATTTTTAGATATTTTTCAAAGACTTGGTAAATTGTAAGTCTACCGTCTAATCTTTCTCCTAATTTATCCTAATTTAGGATATTATTGTAATCCATGGTGATAAAAGTTGATTCTGCAATGCTCTCATTTGTATGATTTAAATTAACATGTTTTACTGTGCACTGAAATGTACTGAAAGGAATCACCATTCATATGATTAGATTTTATTTGAGGGCACAGTAATGAGCAGTTGAAGAACAGTAGCATTTTAAGCTACTACATCTAATTCATAAATGAACATGAATATAGTGTCAGCATTTCCACTATTTCTAAAATTGTAGCTCATTTGGAAAAAGATTTTCCCTCTGTCTTTTTAAAATTAACAAGTTCTTGTTCTCTCTGTGTATGTCCTCTGATAATCTTTTTTCAGATGAGTTACTTAAACTTCAGTTCTTTCATTAGATGGTAGTATTTCTGAGAAGAATAAAAATGCAATGAATTGGGGCATGAATTAAATTTCATTGACAGATAGAGAGAAGAGTAGACATGTCTGGATGAACATGAGGGTTTTGACCAGGAATTTCTCCCATAACACCAAACTGTACACTCTGTATAGGAATAATTGAGGCTTCAGGGCTTCTTGAGCTCTGACTGTAAATTTATGCTGGTAGAAACCAGTTTCATAACAGATGATGCTGTCTTTTATTTCTTTTGACATTGGAAATGGTAGTTTGTTATTTTTTGCTATGCCTATATACTTTTTAGTCATCAAGACTTCTTTTATTTGCAATTGGCAACAGTAGAATCTGTTGCTTTCTCTCATTATCCTCAGCAAATGTGCTGAAAGTTATAATAGGTTTTTTGAGTTTTCAGATTCTGAAGATAAATACGAAGTTTTTCAGGAAAAAAAAAATCTGTCCTGGAACAAATGTCTTCTCTGCTAGAAGAATGTCCAAAGAACTATTTCATGGAATTCATATTTTCCCACAGGTTTGAGTTGATTTGCCTTTTTAAAGACACTGTGTTCAGAGAGGAAAGAAACCCACAGCCTAATTGAAATCATTTGAGATTCTTCTGCTTGTATTCTTCATGTAGTGCAATTAAGCAGTGGGACTTTTTATTTGTAGGAAACTGTAAATACTAAAAGTTACATCATGGTGTGAGTGAAACATCTGAGTAACAGGGACAAGGGGTGGATTTTGTGCAAATTGTCCATTTTCATTCAGTGCTGTGATTATGTTATTTTGCTTTTGTATGTGAAATTTTTGTCTTGCTTTGGTTAGTTTTGTTGATGTGAGTGTAGGTTCTGTGATGAATGTGGATTTTTTGCTGATAATTCTTATACATGTGATTAGCAGAGATGATGGGTGGAATGTATTGGGTTTGCATGGCCAGGTGTTAGTAGCAGGAGGGTTATAGAGGTGGCTTCTGTGAGAAACTACCAGGAGCTTCCTCCATGTTCAGCAGAACCAGTGTCAGCTGACTCTAAGACAGACCTGCTGTTGGCAAAGGCTGGCCAATTAGAAATTGTGATAGTGCCTCTGTGATACCATACTTAAGAAGGAGAAAAAGGGTTATTTCCCAGATGTAATTGTGGCCAGAGAAGAGTAGGGTGAGAACATGTGAGAGGAACAGCTCCTCAGACACCAAGGCCAGAGCAGAAGGAGGGGCAGGAGGTGCTCCAGTTGACGGAGCTGAGATTCACCTGCAGCCCTTGAAGGAGACCTACAATGGAGTAGGTGGATGCCTGAGATGACGCTGTGACCCCATGGGAGGCCTGTGCTGGAGCAGGCTCCTGGCAGGGTCCTGTGGACCCATGGAGAGACGAGCCAATACTGGAGGGTTTCCTAGGGGGCCTTGTGACCCTGTGGGATATCCACATTGAAGCAGCCTGTCCTTGAAGGACTGAACCCCATGGAAGAATGACCCATGTGGCAGAAGTTTGTGGAAGACTGATTGTGGGAGGGACCCTATATTGGAACGGGGGAAGGATTCCTCTCCCTGAGCAGTGTCAGGAGCACCTTGTGATAAACTGACCATAACACCCATTCCCTGTCTCCCTGTGCCACTGTGGGAGGAGGAGGTAGAGCTGGGAAGGTATTTTTAAGGTCTTATTTTACTTCTTATTATCCTGCTCTGGTTTTTGGTTTTCTTTGGTTTGGTTTTGGGGTTGTTGTTGTTGTTGTTGTTGGGGATTTTTGTAATATTCAGTTAATATCTCTAATTAGAGCCTGTTTTGCCCATGATAGTATTTGGTGAGTGATCTCTCTGTGTCTCCACTTACAAACCCCCTGTTACATTTTCTCTCCCCTGTCCAGCTGCAGAGGGGAGTGATAGAGAAGCTTTAGTGGGTGTCTGGCATCCAGACAGGGTCAACTCCTTACACATGGGTTCAAAGAGCAACATGTATAAATTCATGAGATAAAGGTTCCTTAGAAGACATTAAATGCAAAG
The DNA here is from genome assembly GCA_013397195.1 of Hylia prasina. NCBI lineage: Eukaryota > Metazoa > Chordata > Aves > Passeriformes > Sylviidae > Hylia > Hylia prasina. The sequence goes on from VYXD01003632.1 coordinate 99,661, forward strand.
ACAAAATCTTTGTCTCATAAAGTCCACGAGCTGCAAATCTTTGAAGGCTGGCAGAATACATTTCAGAAGCATCACTGTGTACTTGCCATGTTTCTGTCTTCTGTGACACCCACTCAGCCCCTGTCATAAAAAGAATCCTGAGTTAGGCTGTGGCTGCTCAACTTGTTCTTTTGACACCAAGATTTCAGCTCAGCTCATATGCAAGTTTCATCTGTGTTACAGCTTGGCTATTTCTAGCCACAAAAATTCAGATCCCTCCTTCATACTTCTCCATTTGGAAATCCCATTTATGCTGTTTCTCTTAGCAGAGAGATGTTTCACTTTAATCTACGACCTGCAGTGGCTGGTTCCCACTCCTCATAGGAAAACAGAAGGATTTCTTCTCTAACTGAAGAGAAAAAATTATCAACTTAGTTTGTCGATCCCTCAGGACTTTGGATTTTTGTCTCCTTGATACATAAACATAAGCAAAGAAGAATCAACATATTTTGGCTCCAGATAACTCCTTATGTACACATGAGAATTTAATTGAAGACCAGGCAGTATATTTTTACAGCCATAGTTTCAGTTTAGTCACCACACTTTCTGTTTCATGGTGGACTTGTATGTCATAGAAGTAGATAAGTTCATTTATTACCAAAGGGAGCCACACAGTTTTTAATATACATGAAAACTTTCCAAAGATTAAAAACTAATTATGTCAGCTTGTAAGACTTAGGTGGTAGAGGAAGGTACTAGTTAGTCTATGTTCGTGTTTTCATTTTCGCTCTTGTTCCCCTTCTACAGTTTTAAACAAGTCTAACAAAGCCATCATGGTGTCTCACTATTGTGTGCTCTTAGCAATGCCAGCATGATTTACAAATTCATTTTATATTTGGATTTAATTTTGAAAACGTTCTATTTATTTCACACAATTTGTTGTTTATAATCATCATGAAACTACTTTCAAAACATTTGCTGCTTAGAAACAAAGCAACACACACTGTATAAAGAAGTTTTTAACATTTATTTATTTACATGCTGTGCATAAAAGAAAAATCCCAAGCTTTCATTCTTTCGGTGCAAGATATGAAAACAGAATAAGTCTATTTTTGTGGTATTTTATGTTGTTAAAAATGGTTGCCCACACTTAGTGGTAGTAGTCACTATCATATTTTGTTTTACAGACTCTTTATTTTGGATTTATACTACTGTGTCTGACATAAGTAACCACAGTAGAAAAACAAGCCAAATGGCAAATTTCAAATTTTATAGGCATGCATTAAAATAAATGTGAATTTAAATCAGTCTAAACAAGACTGCTTACTGTCTGAGTCTACTAGACATTAGATAATAAAGGTAAAGAGCATTTTGCAAAATGCCAGATGTTAGTTATTTTGCGCCTTACATCCAAGTTATAAAATGGAAGTGCTATACTAATGACATGAGATTTTTTTTTCACTGGCTTTTTTACTTTGTGGGAGGCTCTTTGACTTGAGGAAAGTGCTTACAGTATTTTTTTTCAAATAAGTGTTTTCATTCATCTTTCTGTTTTAAAAATTTGGAAGTAGTAGCTGACAGTCCAAAACTAATTAAAGTGATTTAGCAGATAAATTAGATTAAAGCTCTGTTGGATCATTTACCTGCAGTTCACCCATTGTGGTACTTTTTAGTAGGTTTGTTACCAAATGAATGTAAAATCCAGAAAAGCAATTACATTTTCCAATATGAAATCCATCAGCACTGAGACTGTTAGGGAGAAAATATCTGAGGTGTGACTTCACATAAGATATAGTTCAAAGATGAAAACTCAAACAGCACTAAAATGTAGAATGTACTTTTGTTAATAATTAGATACCATAAAGTAAAAGGTCAGGTGTTCCTTATGCTGGGACATGTTCTTCTGAGTATATTCTGATTTTATCACTGTTTCAGTGTGTCTTGGGGTTGCATTTCTTTCAAAAGAATAATCAGCACTGCTACTGTTCTAAGCTGCATCTGAGCTATGCTGAATGATAGTTCATTTAAACTTTGTATTTTCCTCTCAATTTTTCATCTATGATTAGAAAAAATAAGTAATTTGCTACATGCCTATTTATAGCCTAGCAGTTATTAGTAAGGCAGATGGAGAATGTGTATTTAAAAGTAGCAGTAAATATGACTGCAGTATTGTTTTATTCTCTGCTTTCATGGGTTATTTTTCATGTGCGAGACAACCATGATTTTGTGTGGCATTAATGGAAGAGCTGTGACATTGTAAGGTTATTTTATAATTGTTCATTAGCTTTGGAAAAAATATAGAAAATTTATATTACAGCAGTGCAGGTAGTTCTCAAAATGCAACTTAATTATAGTCCTGCCAATGACTTTAAGAAAGATTTCCTATCCTAAAGTACTATGTCCTATCAGAAAGGAATTGTTAGTAACTGTGCTTTGTTGTATAAGCACAAAGCCTGGGAGAGGCTCCTCTCTGCACAGTTCAGGACCAGAGGTTTTGGAGGTAAAGAATTAAAAGTGTTACTTGAACTATGCTTGTGAACCAAAAAGTGACTGTAGTAAATTCTTGGTGCAACCTCTAGCTATTCTTTGGTTGCACCAGTGATGCAGTTAAAATGGTGTGGTTTATTTTGGTTTTTTTGCAATGGCTCTCAGAAATATTACCTGCCTCCTCTATTTCTCCTTTTCCATAGAGAAGGATTTTTGCATTTTGCCAGGCCTATCATTCTAAAATGACTTTTTAGATTTTGCTGGAGTTAAAAAACCGGTATACGAAGAGGACTGTCAAGGGAGTGATACCTCATTTAATTCTAATCTAGAAATTCTTGTTCTGAATTCTGTTAACCCAGACATTTCAGATATTTTTAGAAATTCTTGCAGTTGCCAGTCAATGAAGATTTTGCAGTTTATTTTGAAGTTCACTGTTCAGTCTTAGGACTCTAGGCAGATACATACTTCCCAGTTATTATTTTCAGTATCCAAGGCTGAGGAAGGAGCTTTGCCTTCTTTTCAGAGTTATTGATAGTTGGTTTCTATAAGATGAAAACAACCTGCATTACAATGCCCACTAGAGAACCTGAAAGTATTTTTCCTAGAACACTGTTGTGGTTTAAGGTGCCCAGGAGGAAGCTCAATCCAATACAGCTGTTCCCTCCCTCCCAGTGGGATGGGGAAGGTAGAAATGAGGAACACTGTTTTCATCACAGGACAAAAATGTTACTGTGCACAGCTATGCTTCTATCACAGCTAAAACCAGTGCAAGTTGAAATTTACTGTGGAACATCTGAGGTTTAAAACTGAAAAAATAACTTTATAAGTAGCAACAACAAGAAAAGTACTGAACTTCATAAAGTAGCTCTTGACATTCTAATTAACACAGCAAAAGACTGACCCATTGAGCAATTAATTTTATTCTAGATTTTCAGTTAATTTTAGCTATACAAAAGCAAATTTAAGCTTTTTATATTTTGATAGTATAGTCCAATATCTTAGGTAATAGAAATAAATTATTATAAAATTGTGGATAAATTGTTATTTAATAGGTATCAGCCATAGCCCAGTGATAAATGGAACAAAGTGGAAAATAGCCATCTGTAAAAGATTGTATAAGCTCATCAGACATAAGGTATATTTTGCTATATGCCAGTTATACTATATAATCCATAGTTAGAAGTATTTGAGTTTTAAACCTTTTCTGCTAATAAACTCCTGCTGCAGCATATACATCAGTGCTTTTAGCAAAAAAAAATTATGACGGGCCCTCTTGCATGTAATGTGTTTTGTCAGCAGCTCTAAGGTCAGAAACAGAAATACACCAGCTGAGTGAGTACCCGGAAGTGTTTTTAGCTTTCTATTGGTGAGGGAAGCAGACTTTCTAGCTCCAATACTTTGGGATTTCTGGTATCACATAATCCCGATGATCATCTTGCCTCATATATTTGTCTGCTTTAGCTGATGGAAAGACTGTCAAAGCTAAATCTAAAATTGATATCAAACATGAGGTGAAGTATTAATCTCTCAGTCTTGGAATGGGTGAGAATATATGTTCTAGAAGCATCATGGATGGGAGGAAGAGAAGACAATCAGAAGTGTTTGCTTTGAAAAGGAAGTAATTACTTTCATTTGTTTCCTTATTCTAGTACATCAAGCTGAAGCCTGAATAGTTTCACAAAATAAAATGAAAAGCTAGTATTTGTCCAAAAAGTAGGTTCACCTCTTCAGTCTCAGGAACTTTACGAAATCTTACTGATTTCCCAGCTTCACATGTAACAATGAAGTAATATTCCAATGGAATATATAGGTGGATTTATTTTGACATTAAAGAAATAAATACCTAACACTGTAATTACAAGCCAGTTAGCCTGACCTCAGTACCTGGCAAGGCAATAGAACAATTTATATTGAGTGTCATCATGCAGCACTTACAGGATGACCAGGGTATCCAGGCTGTGGATTTTGTCTATCTGGACTTCAGCAAGGCCTTTGACACTGTCCCCCATAGCATATTTCTGGAAAATCTGACAGCCCATGGCTTGGACAGGAGCACTCTTTGATGGGTTAGGAACTGGCTGGGTCCGGAGAGTGGTGGTGAAAGGTGCTGCATCCCACTGGCAGCCAGTCACCAGTGGTGTCCCTCAGGGGGCTGTGCTGGGTCCAGTTCTGTTCAATATTTTTATTGATGACATGGATGAGGGTGTTCAGTCTTTCCTTGGTAAATTTGTGGATGACACTAAGCTGGGAGTGTGTGTCAATCTGTTGGAAGGTAGGAGAGCTCTGCAGAGAGACCTGGAGCCATTGGATGGATGGGCAGAGTCCAATAAAATTAAGTTTAATAAGTCCAAGTGATGAGTCCTGCATTTTGGCCACAAAAACCCCCTGCAACGTTACAGGTGTGGCTGGACAGTGCCCAGGCAGAAAGGGACCTGGGGGCACTGGTGACAGCAGCTGAACATGAGCCAGCAGTGTGCTCTGGTGGCCAACAAGGCCAATGGCATCCTGTCCTGGATCAGGAATGCTGTGTCCAGCAGGAGCAGGGAGGTCATTCTTCCCCTGTACTGGGCACTAGTGAGGCCACACCTCGAGTCCTGTGTCCAGTTCTGGCCCCTCAGTTTGGGAAGGATGTTGAGACGCTTGAGCACGTCCAGAGGATGCAACGAGGCTGGAGAGGGGCTTGGAACACAAACCCTGTGAGGAACGGCTGAGGGAGCTGGGGCTGTTTAGCCTGGAGAAAAGGAGACCCAGAGGTGACCTTATCACTCTCTATAACTCCCTGAAAGGTGGCTGTAGCCAGGTGTGGGGTGGTCTCTTTCTCCAGGCAGCAACTGACAGAACGAGAGGACAGTCTCAAGCTGCACCAAGGGAAATATAGGTTGGATATAAAGGTTTTTTATGGAAAGAGTGATAAAGTACTGGAATTGTCTGCCTGGGGAGGTGGTGGAGTCACCATCCCTGGATGTGTTTAAAAAAATGACTGGATATGGCACTCAGTGCCATGGTTTAGCTGAGATGGTTTAGGGAATGGGTTGGACTCAATGATCTTGAAGGTCTCTTCCAACCTAGTGATTCTGTAATTCTGTCATTCTGTGAACATTATAAAGTTGTCTATGATTTTATTAGAAAAGGGCAGCCTAAGTGTTGTAACAAAATCAGAAGCTTCATTTTTAAATGACCTTTCAGAATTTTTTGGGACAACATCTGATATACAAATATTAGACCTCTAATTTGGATGTAATAAATGGCACCAAATTATTATTTGTGGCTTATCAAGAAAGATGTGGGAATTGATGGGCATGTTAATGTCAAGCACAATATAAAGTTACTTGTCCTGAGACCAGTCCTGAACCAGACTGGGTTCTGGTGTGCTACAGTGTTCTACTGTACAAAGTATTGATCCAAATCAGGAAAGGAAAAGAAATGTTGAATACTGCGGCAGACATGGAGGGAAAGCAGAACATGAAGTCTCAGAACAAGTAGACTCTTTAGTTTTCAAAAGCTTCAATTGGTCCACTCACCTGTAACCAAAAATGAATTCTTTGAATCCTTGAAGTGATGTAGATTCTTGATACAATATCCTGATACAGCTCCATTTTGAACTGCAGTTCCATAGGGTCATATGAAGTGAAGAGTAAGTTTTTACAACATGATTTATACTTTTAACATGTCCATTTGGTTGGGGTCTAAGCAGTTCACTCAAGTGAAACAATTTTCTGTTTTTCTTTTTGTTTGTTTGTTTGTTTGTTGGGTTTTTTTTCCTGCTCAGACTTGAGAGATGATTCTGTGTGTCTTTTATACCCATGAGTAAAAAATACTTCTCTTCTGGGGTTTTTCCTCCATATGTTCATTATTTTTCTTTCTCTGGATCACATCTACAAAATTAATTCAGACTCAAAATTCTCGACTCTGATTATAATGCCATTTTTCTTATGCTATTTGATACCAGATTTTAAGCTTGAATTTTAAAATGTCCCATAAAACAAATGCATTAGATTGAAAAAAGCTCACTGGATATCCTTGAGAAGCTGCTGTGTAGAAAGATGTACTAATGAAACAACTTATAACTATGAACTTCTAAAGCATTTCTGTCTAAATATGGAAAGTAAATTAATATATTTCATATAAATTCTTATGGTTGGTTCCATTCTCCCTTTAACACTGGAATATGCCATGTGGATTTATGCCTGTATTTCCTGTCTAAACTTTTGGCCTGAAAATTTCCTTTTTAAGACAAGAATGAAAAAAAAAAAAAAGGTAGACTATTTTACCTGTTCCTGGTTGTTGGAAGCAGTAAATATAAAAATATGCAGTATGACAAAGTAATAAATAAAGCAGATTAAAATAAAAATTTATAAGTAACAAAGTTAGTGCTTTCACAATGTGTTCAATGGATAGTTTTTAAGCTTTGCTGGAGAAATACATTCTTCAACTGTGGGGAAAAAATTAAGAGTTTGGGTTTTTTCTTCTAATTTCAATTTGGAAAAATAAAACCAAAATTAGATGGTTACTGAGACCTAGTACTTTGACATTATTACCATCAAAAACTCCCCAAGGTTTTTACAAACTTGAGACAGGTGGTTCCTCAGTCTTGCAGAAATTCATTTGTCTCCGGAACAGGTAGACCATAACCTGTAAACTCCTGGATAATCTGATGACTGTCCAGAATAACAGGGTTTCATTTCTCAGACCTGGAGACCAGGGCATCTGCAGATTTCTGGATCCTAAGTCAGGAGTTTGGAACTCTGACCTAGTGGACAGCACAGACTCCAAACACAGACTCTTGTTCTGTGTTGGGTTACTGGGGAAACAGTTGGCAGTTGTCCTCCTAGCTGTGAGCACGATTCCTTCACATGGTGTAAATCAGTACTTAAGCCTCTCTTATCTAAAACATGCTCCTGTCCTGTGAGTTCTGCTGTGATATTTACCAGCAAACTGTGCATATTATGATAGTTTTTTCTCAGATCATCCGCAGACATTTGTACGTATGTGAGAAAGAGTATTTTGGCTACGTAGCAGAAGGGGTCATCCATTTTTCCATTTTTCAAATGTATACTTAGTTACTTTGGCCTCACTTCCAAAATATGTAGAATTTCCTAAATTTTATGAAAGAATGATTATTTATCTCCCACTTTTCATTATCAAGTTGCAGGGAAGAACTGTCTTGATTTTATATTACATTAAAATCTTAAATTTTAAGTTCACTGTCTAGTCCACAAAGAGTTCAGTATCAGCTTTGCAGTGCTGGGGTTTTTTTTGTAATTGCTACTCAACTGTTAAACCAGTCTCATAATGGAAAACTGCTAGAATTATAACTTCTTCTCCCTAAAAATTAAGTGAAAGTCATCCTAGTACATAAGAAAATCATTGACATCTATGAAAGAAATAGACAGTTTGAAGATGAACATGACACATTATTTAAAGAACGTGACACACTATTTAAAAATAGATATTTAATTTAAAATAACATATCATAAGATGAATTCCTTAGCTCAACAATTACTAAAACACCAGAAAAAAAATTAAACAATTTTTAATAGTACCTGGGTGTTTTTCATAATGAAGCTAGGTATACGTGAGATCTACTGCTGTTTCTTATCTTGCTTAAGAAATCCTCTTTTACGTGGTGTGGAGGAACAAGGATTATTTTAGACCATGACAAATGTTTCTCTATTTGTATTGTTGCCTGGCAGAGTATTTACCTCCTGAGATCCTTTGTAGGAATATTCATGTACACAAGAAACTGTTTCTCAACTATTGGTAAATGCTGGAAAATAACTTGACATTTGTTTTCCATCATTTGTGTCATTTTAATTAGTGCATTTACCAAACTATATTCTGGTGTTGTAGCTGGAACACCTGGACTTGAATTGCTATCAAGCAAAAGATTTGTTTATCTTGAAACGAATGTATTTTAAATCTGCAGTAAGCCACCAAAAAAAATGAAGTATTTTGTGTGCACATACTTTTCTGTGGGATAAAATTATCTCTGTCCTTTCACTGATCACCTTGCTATTCATTGAATTTCATCAACCTGTTGGAGTAGATCTATTGATACCAATGCAAAGAGGGTAATAGTAGTGCTAAAATCTAGTGCTAATATCTAATTCTGTACAGTTAAACAAAAGGAAGATTTTGGTATGTGGTGAAATCAATAGGCATGTGATATTCTTCACTAAGTGGGAAAAGAGTACCAGAAGTGGTTTTGAAACAAGATGGTTTAGTCTGGAGCAACCACTTTTCAGGTTCCTAAGTAAAACTAGAGTTGAAGGGCTGTTTTCCTGTTCTTTCAGATAGAATCCCAAAATATGAAAGAAATCTTTGTCTAAAATAAGCCTGCATGGAACATAAACCACTAAATATCTTCCTGTATAGACAAAAATCAGATCTGCAAAAATTGGTGGCTTTCTTCACAGGCCTTTTATTACCTTTGGGACTCAATTTAGGCAGGTATTTTTGGTCAAGCAGAATGGAAAGGGGAAAAAAAATGGGTTTGGGAATGTTGTGTTAATAGCCATGCTGTAGGCTCCTTTTGTCTCCAAATGGAGCTTGCTCTGTTGTCCCTCAAGAAAGCAATCTTCCTCCTCCTTCTTCCTTCCTCCTCAGAAAGGATTACAGTGACCCAAGAGGCAGCAGCTATGGCATGGTACTTAGTGTCTTGTCTACGGCTCACTCACTTCTGCTTTAATAAGCAGAATAAGTGGTTTGGGTTGAGGAGTCCTTTAAAAGTCATCTTGTTGAACTGCCCCTTAAAAAAAAAAACAGGGGCATCTTTAAGTAGAATATGTTGCTCAAAGCCCTGTCCAAAAATCCATGCAGAGTTTTAACAAACAAGGCAATGTACAGATACACTGAAGAGGTGTTCTTAGTTACACCTACACCCACAATAAAGGTTTGCTAACACTAACACATCAAATCAATGGAAGAAAAGCAAGCAGATGAACTGAAAGCTTTAATACTGAACATCCATCTCATCTGGAACTTCTACCAGTCATGCTTTGGAAGTGGGAGAGTGGGGATACTACGGTTAAAGACTACAGCCAAGATAAAACCTAGGATGTCAGAGAGTATTACAACTGGGCTGAATAAGGCTGCTAAAAAATTAGGAATTATGCAAGTTCATACCTTTTCAACTGATCACCTTGTTATTTTAATCCAGATAAGTTTGCTTACTTGACTGTAATATTCTTTAGCAATTTCATGAGACTGAACTGGTTTATGTGCCCACAACGCTGAGCCCAATTAAAATACTTTGAAATTATTGCTATTGGGATTAAGCAAACATAAATATTTGCAAATTAACGTGTTTGCCCCAAATGTTGCTGTCTCGTAATTGCCAATAAAACAATTAAAGTTACTACGATTCAGATTTGTTATTATTATTTTGTTGTTTTTAAATATTAACACAGTAAATATATTAAAAATCAATTGGAAAACACTTTTCTAAGACCAACATTGCATACATTCTAGTGTAAATGTTAAAAGTGATCATTATATGTAAGTGATATTTCTAGCTTTATAATTCCTAACTAATGTAACAGTGGTAAATGTTAGGAAATAAAGGAATAGGTAAGATGTCTATATAGATACTTCTCTATTTTATATTTTTTGCATTTTAGGCTAAAAATAAATAAATTACATTAGCAAAAACTGGGGGCAAAAAACTACTGGTTTTTTGAATCCTCAAAGGAAAGGGCAAACAGAGTGAAATATCTGGTTTTCAAATTTATGCTCTGATTTACTTTGTTAATTTTAACCTTTAAATATTCTTCTTTGCCTATTAATTGTTGATTTTTTTCCACCAAGCCCTTGAGTTAGCTATATGATTCCCAAAAGAAGCCATAGCAAGATGTTAATATAATTAAGAAAGAGAAGAAACTGCTTTCATATTCCTATTTTGTTTGCACCCTGAAACCATGAAAACAAGTTCAGATCAGAACTCACATTAGATTTACACAATTCTGTAAGTTATGTACCTATATAGCTAAATAATAATAGGAAAGTCTTATCAAAATCTCATCAAAATCTCCCAGGAAAGTAATAAAAATTTGTTGCATACACAATATAGCAATACATAAACTGTGTTATTTACATGAGCACATTGAATTTAGTGTTCTTAAAACTACAGTTTGCATTCCACTTTTAATATTGATCATCTAATATCTGGTGCCAACCATATGACAAATTAGTCTTCAATGTTATCCAGATGGAAGATTCCTCTTCAACTAAGTATGACACACACTGAAAAAATCTGAATATTTTTCCAAATTAAACTTTTATAGGCAATTACTCTTCAAGTATTTCAAAGATCCTTTGGGATAGGAATGTTTGTTTATGTGTTCAAGAACCATTGCAGAGAATAAAATTAAACTTAGATGGCAGAGATAAAATTAAAGTGACTGAAAACACATTGATACCCTGTAAAACAAAATAAAACAAAAAAGGCCTTGGAATTTTGATAGACATAACAATACAACATACAAATAAAATATGAACACATTTAACTGAGAGTCACTGCAAACCAATAGAAAATTAAGTTATTTGACCCATTCATTCATGGAATCAAGCAGTGCTCATTACAGTGATGACCTCTAGTACATCAACTTATTATGAAAAGTATGAGTTTTCAAATATATTATGACAGCTGCCTCTTTTCCCACTGAAAACCAATACTTTATTTCATTTTCTTCTTTTATCAGTTCATTAGATGTGAATCAAAACTGTGAAAGCTCATGTTCAAGTAGATCTATGATATTTTACAGAACAAGTCTGTTAATGAGGGAACTTCAAAAGATTTTTATAAGTCTTGCTTCATTAAATTTTGCCATAATATGTGTCACAGCGACCTTCAAAGAAACCAGCATTTCAGCACCAAATAAAGCAATGCAATATGACAACTCCAGTTTAAATTATGGTTTCATATTAAGAGTTTGTCATATATTTTTTCCCTTGTACTTGGGAAAGATAAAAATGCATAAATTAAGATATAAAGGACATTCATTTCCCTCCTAGATGGGGTGCTTTTTAAAAATAGATAAAACTGGTGTTTTTACAGGAAGATCATATTTCCTGTCAAATATTTGAGCTTGAAAAAATATTAGATAATAGCTTCCCAATTTCCTCTATGTCAAATTCAGGAAAAGAGAAGCACTTATGCATCATTTTGAATGCAGGTGGTAAAATACATTTGATTAGGTACAAGTATCAATTAGGAATATTCTTTCCGCTTCAAAATCCAATGTGCTTAGAAGAAAAGTAGTAAATTTTGGAAACAAAATTAATGAAACAGAAAAAGACAAATCACTGTGTTGTTTTCAAAACTATCAAAAAACAGCCAGTAAGAAGTTAATTCTATTTGTGGATTTGGGCTAACAATATCTAGATTGTTTGGGATTTTTTCCAACACCAAATATCTTCACTATTTTCTATTTTTCTGTGGAGCTGTCATTTCTATTTTCACAAAATCTTGAGATGAGTATTAATTAATGATTTTCTTTTTTTCTTTTCCATTGTACTTGTTTTCACCTGTGGACTTTACATGTCTATGCAAAATTGAGAAAAAATTACAGAACTTAATAATTACACAGCACATCTCACCTGGACATTTTGGAATGTTTCTTGCCCATTAACTGAATAAAATTCTTCTTTTTCTGAGACAGGGCATTTTTATCCTTTCACACAGACACCGTAGCTGACTAAATTGTCATAATCTATAAATGAATGCAGTTATAACTTTGCTGATGTACAACAACTGAAGGTCCAGGCAAAAAAAAATAAAAATAATTATTCTTCCTTCATAAAATGTGAGATTGGAAGAGGAATATTGTGAGCTACAAAATAAGAATATGAAAATTTTTTTTCTTCTTTTTGTGGCTCTTTTTCACAAAGCATGTTAACATCAAACTGATTTACTATGATCTTGTTTTGTCAGACATGCAGCTAATTCTTCGGCTTCTTTGTATTTAAGAAATGCTAAAATTATCAGCAATTTTTTTTTCTTGAAATAAATATAATAATATATTTACATTGGGTTGGTCTGTTAGTGAAATACAGCTGTCAAAAGAGACGGGTAGTTCTAGGTACTGGGTAATGACAATTGGTATATGCTTCAGATATCTACAGAATCATTAATTTCCTTTATGTTAAATGGTCTGCATCTCTCTTAGTTTCTGTCATGCAATCTTAGTAGTGATACACAGAGCAGAACAACTCACACAAAAAGCACAAGCCAGATCAAGCCAGGAGGGCATCTAGCTCAATATCCTGTCTCAGACAAAAAACAGTCACTCTTTGAAAATGATATATAAAACAGAACAACTGAGATCCTCCCCCACATACATTACCTTGGCTTCCACAAATCAATGAGACTAAGAATTCCTGACCTGTGGTTCCATTATATTTGCTAGTCTGGTGGATTAGTTTCCCTCGTTCTTGTATAGTTCTTAATTTTTTCATTATCTTTTATATACTTTTGACCCACATAATATCTTTTGGCAATAAATTACCCCAAACATTCTGCAAAACATTGATAAGAATTTTGTTTTGTTTTGCATGCCTGTGACTTGATAGTAAAAGTAATTGAGTAATTGAGTGCCCTTACCTGCTGTGTTTGAAGACATAGAGCTGCCATTTCTTACTCACATTTTCCTCTGCATGTTGAAATGGCCTGTTCTGTTTCTCCATTTGGAAGCAATGACATCCCTCTGATCATCCCTGTTTCTGTTCTGTGTTCCATTGTACACATGCATGCTTGCCGAATATCTTCTCTTGTATTTTCCTAAGTTTTTTTAAAGTCTTTTCTTCTATTACTGTTCCACTTGTATGGCAGTTTCCTTCAATGAAAATGAATTGATGTCCTGCTCTAAGGATTGCTTATGTGACCCATTGCCTCCAATGCTTTTCTCTTGAGTCTTCACAATTAAATGTACTGTCTTTCTGCCATTCAAAGACCCGAGCAGTCTGAAAAGTAAGAGATTAAATCAGTGATCTGATTTCAGACCTCCCAGTTGACAGCAGAGAGCATTATCAAAAAGGCACCAGGCAGGCCTGATAGAGAAAGACCTGTGCATTTTATTTTGCAAGGATTTTTTGCTTTGTGATGTAGGAGTTCAGTTACAGCAGGCAGGCTTTTTGTTCATTCAGACAAATGAATGAAAGCAGCAAGGGTAAGATTTATTTTGTTCCATATTTTATTGTCTTGAAACAGCTGAACTCAGATAATCAATTATTTCATAGGAAATGGTTACTGGTTACAGTATTCCTGTACTGTTGTAGGTGCATGTGATGCTTTATGAAACACCCAAGTCAGATTTGAAATGTACCAGACATAATCCCTAGGAATTTTCTGAAATCATATTTATTTCACTTTGATTTTCTTCACACTATGAACATGAGATAGAAGAAAGCATTACTCTAAGGTGGTTAAATTCTGCGAGCATGAGATACAGGGCGTACATCATGTATTCATCAGACTCTTGATGTTGCTTCTTAACTGACTTTCTGCCTGCTGGGAATATCTCCATTCTTGATAATATGGAAAAGGTTTGCTGCACTGCTTGTAAAAGTTTTTATCACCTGTGCTTCTATTACATTCTCGGAGTGATGGTAAAGAAGAACAAGCACAGAATCTGTCCATAGGTTTCAGAAGATGTTTACCATTGTAATTGAAAGATACAAACAGCAAATTCAGAGTTTAAGCCCCTGACTAAATATTCTGACATCCTGTTCAGATCTTTAACATTTCAACTCAGAACTACTGTACTAATTTGGTTTTGCCTAAAGAAAATCTTTCTGCAGGCCATCTCTGATGCATAAACAACAAAAATGAGAATTGTTCATCTACCTTCAGATATTGCTGGTGTAGATGTTTGCAGCTAAACTTCCTTTCAGCTTACAGCTTCCAGTCCTTTTATAGCAAATAGAGAGAAATAGGCAGGTTTAGGTCATGATCAAGTGAGGATAACCACATCCTAGGATTACCCATTTGCTTTCATCATTAAAGAGGATCAGGGACATTGAAATTATCTACCCTGTAGATTGTAGACAAGCTTAGTCAGATGTTTGGTCTGATTTTCCTACCAGAAGATGAATGCATTTCTTCTTTCTAAAATTCTGTGAGGTTAAAAGTCTTTCTTCGTTCTCATTTGAATTTATTTAGTGATGGCTGATGCAGTTGATGAATCAACATCTTCAGGACTGAAAAATATATTTTAAAAAGAATTCAACAGAATTTAATAGAATTCAGTGATAAGCCAAACTTGTAATGAAAAACAAAGAATGTAAAGGGAAAACTAGAGGTAGGAGTGGAAACACATTGATTCCATTTTGCTAGCAGTCAGTAGAAAACTATATTCTTCCCCTTACTCCTCTTTATTTTCTAACTAAGACAAAGCCAGGCAGGGACGTAATAGAAACTTGCTGGTTTCTCAGCTTCTTCTTTTTGTACGTCTTATTGTGAAAATTGTCATAAATAGTATCCCAAATAATCTATTTATTTCAGTAGAAAATTTGAGTCTTCAGTTAAATTGTTAAATTATAATTCTTAGCAATATGTGTTTTTCAGGTAATTCAGACCCAACTCTGTGGTCTCTGTTATTAATTTTTTCCCTTGAATTATTTGTAACCTTTTTTACCCTTTAAATGTGAAAAAGTTTATATTTCTCCCTGTATCCTAGTTAATTGTTTTGAGAATCCCTTAGGTTGCATGCACTCCAGTCACTTTGGAGACCACTGCCCCAGTGGAGAAGAATCCCTTGTGATCGTGGATAGAGGTGACAGTGTCAAATAGGGGACCCAAGGTGGAATTGAGTAACTACTTCTTCTTGCTAACCTGTCCTGTGAAATGAATTAAATATTAAATTATTTTTTGCCAACAACCATCTTAAAATATGAAGATGTGTAAATATTGCTAGGAAGCAGTAGTAAAATACACTCACAATGTGGGAGCAACTTAGCTCATTGTAGTTCAGCAGATGCCCTTCTTTGGATATGACTCATGGGTCCTACCAGTGTGCAGTCATGGTCAGTGCTGCACGGGCTTAATTTCTGCTAATAAGGAGTTTAGTAGAATGAGAAAAGCGGAAAAATTTAGCCCAGACTGGCAGCTTTGCCCATAGTATTCTATCTGTGTACTTTGATCACAGACATACATTTCAGGCTCTTAATACAGAGACTCAATCTGTTTTGTCCCACTTAGGCCCTTCATCCAAGCAGAAGACTAATCCCTGTGCTCTCAGTGACCTCTTTATTGATGTTGTAGACTTGCAACACATTGCAGTTGTTGCACAGCTTTAGGGCAGGAAATTACTCTTAAGGACCAGCAGGCTAATAGCCTGCACACCATGGGGAAGAGGATGTGCTCTGCATCTTAGCATTTCTGTATGGCTTTTTTGCCAGGTATGCATTTGTTTCTGATGCAGTTGCTGCATTTGCTGTGTCTCTTCTGCCAATTTTTGAGAGGACTTCACAGCACTGGTGATGGAAGCCTAGGCTGCTTTGGGCACAGCACTGCAGGTGTAGACACGACTGTTGAGAAGCATCTTTTCTCAGTAGTTTTGCCTACACATCACTGCAAAGACTTCTGGATGCAAGGTGCTGGACTCCCTGGAAAGTTTTAAATCTTTAAGGAAGATCTCTCCTTTGAAGGGAGCTATCCTTCCTGAAGGACTTGGAAGGAGATTGTCCTTCCTTTCAAGATTGCCCAGGTACACTATGCTCCCTTCACTTCCTCATTCTTCTCCCCCTTCCCTTCATCTAGCTGAAAGAAACTTCACAGATTAATTTAAACCTTGAATATAAATTGTGGACAGTTACTCTCTGAGTTGACTACTTGTATTTTTTAAACTACCTAATAAAAATATTTTAATAATTTTGTGGCTCAATGTAACACTTTATTGTGAGTACTGAACTACACTGAGGTTTCTAAAGGCACTGCACTTGAAGAATAATAGTTAAGGTTGAGTGCACAGAACCTCCCTGTGAAGGATAAGAGAATCATCCAGTTGTTAAAGTTGAAAGAAACCATCACCTTGAGACCATCAAGTCCAACCCCCTGCTCAAGCAGAGCAGGCTCGCCTAGAACAGGTTTCTCACAACCATGCCTGGTCAGGTTTTGAAAATCTCCAAGAATTGAAACCTCTCTGGGTAACCTATGCCAATGTTTGTCCATCCTCATAGTGAAAAAGAGTTTCCATGTGTTCAGGTGTAATTTCTTGGGCTTTGCTTTGTACCTGTTGCAGTGCACTGCTGAGAGAAGTTTGGCTCCCTCTTCTCCATCCCCATGTATTTACAGACAAAGATAAGATTCACCCAAGCTTTTTCTTCTGCAACCTTAGGAGTCTTGGGTCTCTCAACCTTTCCTCATGTGAAAGAGAACCCTGCCCTTAACCCTGTTTGTGGCCCTGCACTACACTACTAGATCTCTTAGTACTGTTTATCTTGAAGGCATGAATTTAATTAGGAAAAAACCACTCTCATAATAATGTAGGTCTCCTTTTGATTTGCAGTGCCACTGACCTTTTTTCATCTCATAGCTTTTTCCAGTTTCTCCAACAATCCTGACTTTTTCAGACCTATGATTTAGAAACATAACCATTGCTTTCCATCCTGCCTTTCTTTTGCTGTCAGGGTGTGGGGTTTTTTTAACGACCTGTCCTTCCACATGTAGCTAGGCCTTTCCTTTTGTCCTTTTTCCTTAAGTCAAATAAAAAAAGCAGAGGATAAACAGTGGTCAGATTCACAAACAAGCAAACAATAAGTTAATAAAATGAATATAAATTAGAAAAAAAAACAACTACCAGTCATGCCTGTGTGTAATCATCACTCACAGATCCATTTTATAGTTTCAGTTCATTAAATTAAAAATTTCCTTGCAAAAATATTACCTGAACTCAAAATATTTTTCTTGATGCTTATGCCTTATTTATATCCCTGGTGATCAATCTGGGCAATCTTCAAGATGATTTGCTTAAATAGGATTCTTAAGGCATTGGGAAGACATTCTGCCTAACCTCAATTAGTTTTAGTTTATTTTTTCTTGCATTCATGATACTATTATCATGTCTACAGGGTAAAAAAAAACCTAAAACTGTAATGACTAAAGTAATGAATGCAATAAACATTGTAAATGTTAAGCCATCACATCACACTTAAAAATTTTCTCTTAACAATTATTCATTTCCAGAGAAGTGTAGTGGAAAAATGCATATATCGCCCAATGGCATCCACTTTATAATTTCAAACCCCAAAAATCTGAGTATCTTGAAAATGAGGAAAAATTGTGTTTCTTGTCAAGCAATCAAAATGAAAAATTTCTGTGAAGAAATGTCATAGGAAAAAAGTTCTGTACTGACACATCTGTAAAGATGAAAATTTATGGCAGCCTTTTTAACTTGCATCTTCCAGCAGTAATCACTCCTATAATGGTATTCTCACTTCTGGTAATAGGCAGATGCTAAAACTTTTTCATTTTCTGCACCTTTGATTTGAATGTTTGAAATTAAATAAATTTATATGCATGCTCAGCAAATAATATAGTTGATGATGATATTCACAAGTATACAAAAATAGATTTTTTGAAATGTGTTTGCATTTTATTACTTTATTTCATAACAGATTAATAAAATTGGCTTTTTGTTGTTCATTTCAGACATAGCACTCTTTTTTCCATCCTTCACTGGAAACTCTTATTTGGAGCTACCTTCTCTGACATCTGTATCTGATACCAGGACTGCATCTGGGCAGGAAACAAGCAATCTGACGACTCTGTACTTGACAGTGAAAACAACTGCTCTAAATGGCACAATTCTTTACAGTGAGTACCAAAGATACTTGAAGCTAAGTATCTGGTTTAGCTCCTTCAGGTCCTTATTAACTTTAGTGTACATCAGCTGGCATTTCCTCTTCAACAGCAAAATGACTCATTAAAATGCAGTAGAAGCCTTTTGGTATTCTAATGCATGCTGCATTATAAAATTCGAAGCATTGTTCCTTGTGTTCCTCTGGAAAGTTCTTTAATTCATGACTCATTGAGCAAAACATAACTTACAAGAGAAAATGCAGCTTCCTGACAAGAAATAACATAGTAAGCATATGACTTTAGTTGTAAGTTTTACAGCTCTAAAATACAAATGTTCAAGAAGTTTTGAACAACTTATTATAGAGAAACAGCTTCTCCAGAGTTGGATTGGAGTCTTGCTTTTTATAATCATGATCTTGGTTCCAAATTCTTGATTTATAGAACTATCCTAAGTTTTGCAATTTTGCCATATTTTGAAGTACTTACTGTGATTTCACACTTCAGAGAATTCTTTTGTATTCCCCAGAGAGTATACTTGCAGACTTGGATGCATGCCTGCTAATACTACATAAAAAAGTTGCTTCTTGTCTGCATATTTCATTCCTCAATATATGGCATAAACTTCTGAGACAGAAATACACTTTTCACTAGTCAGCAAGAAAAAATAGACTTCTCTGCCAGTTGAGTATTTCATTATATATTTTATCTTGCAATTTCTTGCAAATGGAAAACGTGGAAAGTGAGGTGATTTCTTCCCAACTCAAGAAGAGCTAGGAAAAATATGATTATTTGGTAAATTAATTCCACAAAGACAAAATCACTAGGAGTATTTTCAGTTCACTGCAGCTTCCTAGGGTTTCCTTACGCAAAGAAATCTTATTGATATAGCATAAATAATTCTGATTAAATTTTTTTGCATTTATATTAATCTGGTAGTAGTATATATGTATTCACCTGAACTATGTACATATTTATAAGCCTGGATTAAAAGTAATATAAGCTTTTTGGCATTATTTAATTATGCCTTTTATTATTAACTGTACTAGATTTTATTTTAGATGTGAAACACTCTAGCCCCAGATTGAAAATTAATGTTTACTGGTTTTCAAAATAGTATCTCAAATCCTTGTATGTAATGTCTGGGCTATTGTTGCAGCTGCCTAAGCTACAGTACTGCAAAATTTGCCAAGAATCATGGATAAATGGGGATGTGGCAGTTCTTTATATTGAATTTTTTTATATACTTGTTAGTTATTTCAATTTCAAGAGGAGGTATTTGCCCTTGAAGAACAATTCAAGGAAGGTTATTGGAAGTACTTTGAATATATTTGGCATTTAGTGATTTTGTTTGCTTCATCACTGCAAAGTAATTTGGCTCCAGCTGAAGTTAAAGTAAATCTTGCTATCTACACATAAGCCATGAATAAGCATCTCTGTGAACTAAAAATCTCAAGGAACTCCAAACAAACAAAAAAAAAATAAAATAATAGAAGATTCTCTGCTATACTCAGGAGGAAGTTGTATTTTCTGAAGCTAAAGAAGATGACTTTGTTCAGCCTGGAGAAGAGAAGGCTCTGGAGACACTAGATTCCAGTCTTTAAGTGTTAAAAGAGTGCTAAAAAGAAATATGGGAGTGAACTTTTTAGCAGGGCCTGTTGCAATAGGACATGGGGTAATGTCTTTAAACTAAAAGAATGTGAATGTACACTAGATATAAAGAGGAAATTTTTTACAATGAGGGGAGCAAGGTACTGGAATAAATTTCCCAGAGAGGTGGTAGATTCCTCATCCCTGGAATCATCCAAGTCAGGTTTGAGAAGACTCTGAGCTACCTGATCTGGTTAAAGATGTCCCTNTTTCCGAATCTTACAAATGTTTTTTATGATGGTTCAGATCAAAATTCTTATTTAGTTTTACATGAAGTAAAATAAAATATTATGTAAATTTGTAAATAAAAATCTCTCCAGTATTTTATGAATGAACTCCATGTGCCTATACAGATAATTGTTAATATTTAAATCATTTCTGTATGCAGGCACGAAGATCTTCTNATCTCTGTGAACTAAAAATCTCAAGGAACTCCAAACAAACAAAAAAAAAATAAAATAATAGAAGATTCTCTGCTATACTCAGGAGGAAGTTGTATTTTCTGAAGCTAAAGAAGATGACTTTGTTCAGCCTGGAGAAGAGAAGGCTCTGGAGACACTAGATTCCAGTCTTTAAGTGTTAAAAGAGTGCTAAAAAGAAATATGGGAGTGAACTTTTTAGCAGGGCCTGTTGCAATAGGACATGGGGTAATGTCTTTAAACTAAAAGAATGTGAATGTACACTAGATATAAAGAGGAAATTTTTTACAATGAGGGGAGCAAGGTACTGGAATAAATTTCCCAGAGAGGTGGTAGATTCCTCATCCCTGGAATCATCCAAGTCAGGTTTGAGAAGACTCTGAGCTACCTGATCTGGTTAAAGATGTCCCTGCTCATTGCAAGGGATTAACTAGATGACCAATTCATATGGCTATGTATTTTCTTTCTTGATAATGTATTCATCCTGCATCTAACCTAATTAGATATTTAAACCTGATAGAACCTGCTCAGCTATTAGTTCATATCATCTATGGGAATTTGTTAATATTGTATTTTTCAGGTGTTTGCAGAGATTTTGTTTCAGCAAAAAGGACTTCAAAAAGGACTTTGAGGACTTCACATTCTTTGGAATATATGTGTCTCAGCTTTCTGGAAAGATAGAATAGCATTAGAGGAGAGCCATGCAGTGTTTTGCTTTCCAGTTATCCATATCTGAGACTTCCAGGGACTGTGTCACAGCTCACTTCTTGCCCTTTATGCACCCAAAAAGGAGGAAGAAGTGTAGTGCTATGAGTTCAGTTGTCACCCTAAAATTGAGCTGGGGTAGCTCCAGGAACTTGGGATAATTTTTGTATATTTTCACACAGTGAAAAATCACGTTTCTTCATAGGTTCTCAGTAGCATGTCATACTTGCATTCTCATTCCCTTTGTTACCCCTAAAATGGAATTTAACTGATTTCCAATATTCCACTCTTTTTATGACCACTAGGATTTCTGTTAAGCTAAATAAATAAGTAAAACTTGGATCTCTGCCTGGATGTGGAACACAGACACAGAAAATAATGGATGACTGTACATATTGCAGAATTCTGATACGGTATTTAACATTAGATAGATCTTTGCTTTACATTTTCTACTTTAACAACCTCTGCCCCTCTTTCTATAGCACCAATTTATTTTCCTTGTTCTTCTTATTTATTTTTTTGTTCTGTGTCTCCCTGATAATTAGATTCCTTTCCGAATCTTACAAATGTTTTTTATGATGGTTCAGATCAAAATTCTTATTTAGTTTTACATGAAGTAAAATAAAATATTATGTAAATTTGTAAATAAAAATCTCTCCAGTATTTTATGAATGAACTCCATGTGCCTATACAGATAATTGTTAATATTTAAATTATTTCTGTATGCAGGCACGAAGATCTTCTGTCAGATAAAAATCCTTTGTGAGTTCCCTCATATACTTTCCCTGTATTTCCTTCATCCCCATTTTTTTCTCCCTGCTCTTTCTTTCATTTTCAGTTCTATTGACTACAAAAGAGAAGCTGCTGTTGTCAGCTCTTCCATTTATAATGGTAATGCCTTTACTGCTCCTTTTTTTGAAGCTGTGTTACCATCAAACATCTGAGGAATGAACCATCAGCAGAAAGCCAACTTGAGGCTATTGCACTCACTAGGTACAAGAACTACACACTTCTAAGAGTTAATATTCCCAGCACTTTAGATTCTGTTTATTTATGCACATCAGCAATGGTTTCATAATTATGGTAACAATAGGCTTCACAAATTCATAAAGCAAAAACCTTTCTCTTTGTCAAAATATTTTTTTAAAACAGAAAGAACATTGCAGTGATCTGCTTCATGTACATTACTAGAAAATTGTTACACATTTTGATTATTTTTTTAAATTAATCCACCTTCAGATTATGCATTTTACAAACACACCTGTTTTTACCAGGTGGTGGTGAGGTTACATCTGTTTTTCTGGCAGATAATTAGTAAACATTTAATTACAGGGAAAAAGCTCAGACAAGATGCTACTGATACACAAATGAATTTGAATCAGAAAGTATGCATAAGAAGACTGTTTAAGTCAAAATCATAAGGATAACATAAAAGGATTAAATCTTGCATCTGTCTTTACCTCTTACATTAGCCAGTGAAGAACAAAAAAGATCTGTGCCTTCTTCACCTTTTCATGTCACGTGCCTTAAAATACAGAGAACAGGACATTTCAACTATCAATGCATTATTTTAATACCTTTTAGCAGTTAGTGCAATTATATATATGCAAATATATATAAGAAATAAATCTAGAGATTACAGCAAATAAGCTTGCTAATCAATAAGCAGAATATGGGAATCATTATATATGCTAGGCATGTCAGTTTAGTAAATCATACTGTTGTGAAGCCTTTTTCTCTGGAGTCCCCAGGGTCAGCCTGACCCTGTTAGCCACAGATATTCCCAGGTAGAGCAGTACCTCAAGGCCCCGCTCACCCTTAAGAATTCCGGGCTGGCTCCAAGGCTTCTCAGGCCGGCTTGGCAAAGAGTGATACACAGCTCTATAGCAGTGACAGCTCTGGCAGTGATAGGCAGTGAATATCAGCTATAAGCAGTGATCAGCGTCCTTGCAAGCAGGCCGGGCAGACGATGGAGAGAGATGAGAAGATGCCGTGTGGTTATTCCACAGGAGTTTATTGCAGCTCTGTGAAGGGTCCAGGGACGGCTTTCTTCTGCCCCCTGGCCCCAGGCAAGGGGTTTTTATAGGGTTTGAGGGTTTTGTAAATGGACCAATAGTAGGGTCAGGTTAACAGTAGCCAATAGGCTTACAGGGGGTTAGGAGAGGGTCTGAGAGCTACAGGCAGTCTTTAACCAGGTCCGACTACCATGACTAAGCATTTCTGTATCAGGCAGCTGACCTCCAAAATGCCCTTACAGGCTTCTCAGCTGAAACACTGTTGTTAAAAATTTTCCTATTTGACGCCTTTATTAGCAAGAATTTTATCAATGGTTGGTTGAAATTAACAAGTACTAAGGACTTGTAGATGCTTCCAAAAACAGATTGTCTGTTGAAAAAGTGGAGAAGAGATAGAACATCATAGAAGCCTGAGTATGATTTATAGAAAATTACTATATGTACATTTGTCTTAATACAGAGAGAAATGTATTTACATTCTTATAAATGATGTTTTCCCTAATTATTTTAGTATTTATTCAAGAAACATCTGAATGCTAACAGTAAATGGACTAAAACTATCTGGAACTTTTGCAGTTACCTTATGTTTAGATTGTTTATAGAATGTGACAATTGCATTTGTGCCAAGAAAGATTAGCCATCATTTGAGAAGATTTTTTTGTTGGCTACAGAATGCATTCACAAAATTTCTATTTAATTTCTTAATTATTTTATTTGTTTGCATGATTAATTTTCATCAACATGTCAAAGCAAATTGTGATATTTAGCCACAAAACAAAATATATTGCTAGTGATCATAAAAACCTGATACAGTTGTAAAGTTTTACTTCATCATTTTTGCTTTTAACAGAGTCAGCATAATGCTGCTTACAATCCCTTCAAGGGTAGATTGTTTAGCTTCTGCTATATATGGTAGCATATAACTTCTGACAATTGGATTTCAGATATCACAGCCCATGTTTATAGCATTCCTTAAGGACTACAGCTCCCTTTTCATAAGCTGTGCTCATAAATTATTTCCTGTGCTCTCAGAAGCTCTGTTCCCCAGATCTTCCCCTATTCCCCTTACCCTTATGAAACTAAATAGGGGCATTTCAGGCTTTTCAGTTGTAGTCTCTTTGTCTGTTTCAGCTGGCATTTTCAAGCCGAGCATTTCACAGTATCCTCCCTCTGGGTCAAAATAGATTTTCCTTCTTAATAAATCTTATCCGATATTTTAATGGGACTTCAAATCTGTCTTTTAGATAAGCAATCATTTAAACCCAGTGGCCACTTGCTTGTTGTTGTACTGATGTACAAAAATAACCTTCCAGCTTGCAGTTTTCTGTGAAAGGATGATTGCTGAGATCTGGATTCTTTAGTCTGAACCCCTTACATAATCTCTACTCAGGTCAGGATAATTTATCCCTAATATCCAACAAGATTTTTAACTCAGATATTTCCTGATCTCTGCCTCTTCCCAGAGCCTGTCTGTTTTGCTTATGACTTGGGCTTTTCCTATGAAGGTAACTTCCATCATATACACTAGGTAGCATATGCTCTGTCACATTGTCAGAACAAAATTCTCCTCATGTTCACTGTAGAAAGATTTAAAGGATTGTCCTTTCAAAGGATTTCATACCGCCTAGCAAATAATGTGAAGAATGCTGTTAGTCACCTGTAAGTGCGACTTAAGAATGCTCCCTAGACTGAAGTAGCAACACTCATTGAAGTTTCAAGAAGCAACGCTGCCTTTGGGAGAGCTGTCCCAGATTTTTTGCTTTACTGGTAATAATGAGGACCTTCCAAGTTTTTTCTAGTGGGCAATGTGAATAGACAGACAGAGTCACTGGGAAACAAGGGAAACAAGATGTTCACCTGTAACTCACTTTTTCAAGACATTATACACCTGCACATATACATCCACTTCATTCTCTTTGAATCAATGTGACTTACAGATGTATTTACTGGTAGAAGTTGGAAATGCCAGGAATAGCATGTGCAGGGAGGGGAGAAGATAAGGAAACAAATAATAAAATATGTGCATATATCAGTTATGTGAGGGTTAAAAAGCAGTGCAATAGTGCAATATATTTTGAAAGAGAATTATCAGACTATTGTAGAAGGAAATTGTAAAAGCCAAAGGCATGAAATCCAGTCAAATTAAAATAGCTTTGGAGTTAATTAGGTATTCAGAATACAAAATATGCCTAAGTATAAAAGACTTCAGTAGGTCATCAGGATTTGTAAAAGACTGAAGAAATGCAATGTTGACTAGAAAGCTGCTCTCAAGGATGGAGTTTACATTGTGAACTGCTTTTGCTAGGAACTATACAAAAGGAAATTATCAGGCAGTTGCAAGCACCATTCTCTCTCTCTGTTTCCTAAAAGATCATTGTTTTCTTTTTGTTTTGTCTTCTAAAATAAAGTTGACAATTTTGTTTTTACAAATTATGTTTTCTAAGTCCCAAGTATGCCTTCATTCTTTTTGCCTTTCTGAATAAAAATATTCATAATAAATAAAAATAAAAATATAAAAAAAAAGATGTTCTGAACTGTGGCCCCCTCCAGCAGCTCCAGCCCTGGGAGATCCTACCCAGCACCTCCAGGCTCCTACCCAGCAGCTGAAACCCAGCCCAGATCCCAACCCTTCTGAGCGCTCCAGGGGACTCCTACTCATGGTTCAGGGAAAGACTCTCAAGACTCACACACCCAAACCCAGGCACTCCACAATTGAGGGTCCCCCAAATGTTCATGTAAGATTTCTACCTATCTAATACCCATGCCAGCACCCAGGATCCCCTACTCAGGCAGTAGTATGTCAAACAATATGTGCAATAAATTCAGTTTTGTGACCCAGTATTACTTCAGTTAAATTCAGTAAAATACAGTGAAAAAACAGATTAACATTTTAACTATTGGTCTTAAAGGGGAATAAAAATTCTAAACCGGAAATGTTTTATCTTTTATGAAAAGTAAACATAGTCATATTCAAAGGGAAAATTTGAAACTCTAGGTATCAGTCCTTTTTTTTTTGTAGAAGAGCCATGTATCATCCATCACTTAAATATAAATATTTTGCTGTCATTTTTACAATGTATAATATACTATTTAGTGGAAGTGAACTTAAGCATATTTTTATTCCTAGTTTTAAGAGTGCAAGTAACAGCATGTTTGATGTTTTATAAATAATTTTTCTTCTCTTCAAGTCTGAAATATATCATTAATTGAGAAAGGTGAATTTTTCATCTTTAAATCTATTGTAAGAGACATTCTCTTATATTTTTTGTTTTCTAT
This sequence comes from Hylia prasina, assembly GCA_013397195.1. Lineage (NCBI taxonomy): Eukaryota > Metazoa > Chordata > Aves > Passeriformes > Sylviidae > Hylia > Hylia prasina. The sequence continues at coordinate 125,985 of VYXD01003632.1, forward strand.
AATTTATTTGAAAAGCTGAATGAATGTGATTTTGGTTTTTTTACTGTCACCTTTGTTGATACTGCTGGATATAGAGAAAAGTTCAATTGATATAAAGATCTCTGTAAGATTGATGCAACTGCAGTGGTATTAAGTAAATTTCATCTCTTAGTCATTATCTTTTAACTGTTATGAGCTAAATACAGAGATTTACACAGTCTGATTTTTTTTCTCAGTCACTCAACACCTGTATATGGACAGAAGAGTCCCCAGTGTCAGATACACATCATGTCTGATGATGGTGTTCCAGTAGTGTGAAATTATTCTGTGAGGTCCTACACTTTCAGAAGTGTGACTATCTCCATTTTTGTTTTCACAGCTGGTGAAAGAAATTTTGGAGAGCAGTTTCTTCACTTGTATCTTGTGGAGGGAAGACCAACAGTTCGATTAGGCTGTGGAAACTCTCAGAACATTCTGACTGTATCCCTGAACCAATCTGTCAGCAAGGGTGTACTCGTGCCTATCACCATAAGGTAAGAATTTACCACAGGGCTGCACTAAAAGAGTTTTAGTCATCTATATTGAGCAATGAAATGTGATTTCACTTTTTTTTTTTAATTTGGACAATAAAAAGACAAGTCAGGTTGGAAAGCAAATTTGGAAAACTTTTTCATAAGGTAGTCTCCATTGATTGAAAACACATTTTAGTTCACACAGATTACTTCAGTCCATTGGAGAATTTATGAATCATTCAAAGTCCAGATACATTTACAGATACACATTAAGTCAGTTTAAACATAATTTTGGAGGTTACTAATGGTGCTCTCATATTTTATCCTTATCAATTAACACATTGAATAAATTAGATTTGTCATCACATTTTAGTGCTAAGTATAATACTAATCTATTTTTTCAGATAAAAATTAAAAATGGGCATGCTAACAACATCTTGCATTACAGGGTGGACTTGGTGGTTATAAAAGTCTTATGCAAACAACTATGACTCTAAAACTTGCCATATGTACATTTACCACGGTACTATCAGCATTATACAAGAGTGGCTAATCACTACTGCCATTTTTCATCTTACGCAAACAATAGTTCTCAGAATGGTTCATTTATTATTTTAAGGTGGGTATTGGTATCATGCTTTGGTAACGAATTAACACTTTTCCAGTCATGAAATTGCATATGTGCAAGCTAGGTAAGAAGTAAAACAGAAATAATATAGGATTTTTTTGTTGTATTTATATTAGTAAGGTTAAATAATGATAAAGTATTCAATCTTCAGAAATGTTTAGAAATAATTCCGACACCCATATAAAATATCAAATTACTGTGATTAAGATAATCTTTTATTTTTTTACATAGTTCAAGTATTAGAGATAATTGTTGCACCTGAACTCTAAACATTTGTGATCTGAGGGAATGTAATGTACAAATTATTAAATTAAAGGAAGCCTTATCTAAGACTGTTTTTGTTGTTAGAGGATGGTATGTGAAGGAGATTGTTGCAAAAATTACCATGAAACACGCACGTTAGACTTCTCAAAATTGCCTTTTACTACAGAAGAAGAAAATCAAAGCAAAATCTGAATATTTTTGTGGTTTTCTTCTGAGCTTTTTCTCTGTGATGTAAATGTTGATAAATTATAAAATGACAGAGGTTTGTTGATCTCAGTACACAGAGTAGATTGATATGGGGAGAAGAGAATGCTCAATGGGTTTTTTGTTAGATTGTATGCTTAACCCATAAGATTTACCACTTCTTTTAGAAACAAACTTGTAAGGATATAAATCCTCTTTTCAATATATGGAAGGCTAATAGGAGCTGCCATTTAAAAAAATGTTTTGTTTCCATCTTCAATTTTTTCTCAGCCACAGATCTCTACATTACTCTTTTTCTACATTTAAAACAGGGACCTTTTTCCTTTTATGCTTAGTATTAACATCTAGCATTAATGGAGCAAAGTCAGATAGCATACATTCAAATCTTATTAGCTTACCGTATTTATGATAGGATTTTTGTACAGACTGTAAAAGTACATAAAGTTTACAAAGACAATTATATCACTTCCTCTCCTTTTGATCGAGCAGGTAAAGAGGTTTTTCTCTTAGAAAATACCTGATAGAGTTATACAGCTCAATACTAATAAACTATTCTATTTTTTTTTTAATCCCAGAGACTTCTCTTGTGTGAGACATTGGTCAGATAATTGTCTGCACTGCATCATCTGTGGTAGCATTGTCTTTCCTTCATACATTTAAGCCATTAAAACACTGTACAGATTTCAAACACTAAAAATATCTTAGCAACAAATGCAGCTATATAGCAATTAAAAATTGATTCTAAGTGTTCAAATATACGCCAAGACATTTATTCTTTTTCTACCTTAAAATTAACACCTCTGTATTTATGGCCTCATTCTCCTTATTGTTACAGTAGAAAATAATGTCAGTTCAATTTACACATTTGCTTTGTTTACTGGAATTTTATACTGCTATCTTTGAAACAGTGACATACTAAATGACTTGCAAGGTGTGATTGTAGACTGTGACTAGCGGGGATTTACATGAATATGTTTATGGACTTGGCCTTCAAAATGACTTGTGATTATTCTTGTGAGTCCTTCTAAAATGTAGAGAGAGCAGTATATCCTTCACCAAGCAGCAATAAAATTGAAATCCTTCAGCAATCATCCTTAACCTCTGTCAAAGGAAAAAGCAAACTTGACAAGGCAGTTGTAGCCTCCCAAGATCTTGTATCATAAGATAAAAAATACCCATGACAAAACTGTTGATTTGTGTTCTCAGAGGCTGTTGGAGATAGATAATTTTATTTGTACGCTTTACCTGCAAAATTAATGTGGGGGTGGGTTTTTTTCCCTATAATGCAGGAAAAGAGTCAAAGAGAAGAATAAATGACCAGGTTTTGTTACTGTTTCAAGGCTTTCCAACAGGAGAACAATACATTTGTTACATTTGACTTTGCATTAGTTCGGAAGATCACATTTGACAGTTATTCCAGTTTTGGATACAACTATGACTCCAGTGGTTAAACATCACAATTAACACATCCAATAACATCTATAGAAGCAGATTTTCTCCTTTTTGAACTTATTCTTTTTAATCCACATGTGCAGGAATCGAATACATTCCCACCGTTTAGAGCTATTGCTTTTTTTTAACTGTATGATTAGTTTCCTTTGATATGGCCATTTTCTCAAACCTGATGAAGATGAAATGAGTTTTAAATGTTCAGTCATTGTCTTTATGATCCTTGTGAAACAGCAGCTTTATAGAAGAAAGTCAATAAAGCTCTGATTGCTTACTTTTTTTGCCTTGCCTAAAGAAAATAGAAACCTGGTTTAATGCAGTTTCATTTGTTCTTTCTATTTCTGTTTACTTTAGGGTGATTTGATTACTGGTTTGAAAATGTGCATTCATTTGAGTATAATTTTTTTGTGATTTCATAATTGAGATTGTATTGGTTTTTTCGGTTAAAGCTTTGAGCACATACTTGAAATGTAGTTTGGATTGGTTTTATGGATTTGTTCTTTAAAGTTTTTCAAAGAACATTAATTCAAACACATCTCAGAACCCACTCATAGTGGGTTCTGAAGTGCATTTGCGTGATGTAAAATTTGCTCTACTTTGTGGTTAAAGTGATATGACTATCATGGGGGAAAATGATGTTTCTTCAATTCAGTGGTTGAAGGAAGGTAAATTTAACAAGAAAGAGATTGAGATAATCAGATCATCAGGATTTTGATTTTTCTAGATAGTAAGGTGGATTGTCACTTTTACTAGTGATAATTTTAAGCATCTTAGATTTTTGTCTCTAAATGATATTTTTGTCTGTTCTGCACAGTGATATGTTACAGAGGGCCCTTTTCTGTTTGGGAGATCCCAAGCAAGCATTAATTAAAATCTTCCCAGTATGTGACAGCATCACTCTTCCGTCTTGTTTATCTGCAAAGCTTTAAGAATTTTTCTCTGGAATTTAATGAAAATAGTGCCCATCCCCACAGAACTCTATCATGGTATTATGTACATTTACATTTCATGTCTCTTCCAAGTGAACATATTGAAAGCAGTTCTTTCCAGTTTTCTGTCACACTTTAATCAGTAGTATGGATGTGAGCATTTACTCATGGCTGAGAAGGGCACCTTTAGCTGTCCTTTAAAGAGTTTGCTTGTTAAATACATTATCCAGTTAATTTGGCCAACTCTGTACCATGCAGTGGTACAGAAGCTGCTGAAGTTTATTATTTGGTCTTCCAGCTTCAAAAACAGATGGCACACTCTGAACTGTGAAAGTCCTCAGCATATTTTTGTACCTCCACATGGAAACTTTGGCAAGATGTAATATATTAAGTACTAGTTATATGATTATATTATGAGTATCCATGATTTTACCTACACGTCTACTTCCTACCTTTCCACAGAAAAAGAAAATCATTGCTTGAACTATTCTACAAAGTTTTTTCTTGCATATGCATTCTGAAAATGTGTTTCTAAAAAAAAAAATATCTAGATCACTATCCATACAATATGTTGGCTCATTTTTAGTCATGGTGTTCACTTATTTTATTTCATTGTTTCAGAGATATATAGGTTTTCATATTAGTGCATATTTTTATTATTTACAGGTGTTGCATATCCTGTAGAATGAGAAAGTATTACTTAAAATTAAATTAAATCAGTAAACAACAAAAAAAAAATCACAAACAAACCTAATTATCTGATGTCTTGCTATTGTTTCCAACATTACCAGTTACCTAGAAATACAGGATTTGTTTTTGATGATTTGGAAACATCTGAGCAGCAGGTTTGGTATCTCAGCAAGTACATAGTGTAGCCATAGTGTTTCACTCGTGCAATGCTGAGTTCCAGCATAATCAATTATGGTGATGACTGAGAAATGGAAAAGTGATTTGGTAAATGACTTGAGACAACTACATGCAGTATCGCTGTCATCTTATCACACACCATCTTTTCAAGATTATTTGAAGCTTAACAGTGAAAGCAGTCTGGGACAGATTTGAGAATTTTTATTTTATTATATCAATTTATGAAACTGTTAAGGAAAACGCATTTAGATGTGGTTTTAAAAAGGAATCTTTTACATACCCTATATCTTAATTTTGAATTTTAAGTCAGCGCATAGAAGAATTATACCCGTGTTTTGCTGCATAGAACTGGAAATGCTGTAGGATATTAATCATATCTAATAAATTTTGAAGAAAATTTGTGATTACTTTTAGAAGGACTTATATACAACTGCATGCATTTATGTTCACTCCATTTTCTATAACAATTGAAAATTTCATAAAATCATTACATTTGCCATAAGGTAAGAATGTTTTTGCCCTGTACACCTATGTAGGTGTTTGTTTTCTTAATCCTAGTTTCATTAATCAAGTTGTTACAGTTTTACATGAGTAATCACTACATCTATTCAGTCTTTAAAATAATGCCATAACAGATACATTAAATCAAGCTAATGAACACAAATTCTTGTGCATACAATTAAATTTCAAAACAAAAATTTGGAACATTGGAATCAGCTAGTTAAATCATTCCATGTGGCATGTTATCTGGGATATCTCAAATTAAAAAATGGATTCTCATAAAGAAGATAGAAAAGATTACCTTTTGTGTTTGTTTCAATTTCAGCTTTTGTGTATGAACAGAATGTTCAGTGTGTTTGGAAACATAAGCCACTTTCTGAAACTTTTTTTTTGCCTTCATTCATCAGCAGTATGCAATATTTCATCAGTGATCTGTCAGAGCCAGCAAACCAACTGCTATGGCTGTTCAAGCTCATTAGCTACTGACATGAAGAACAGATGTTTGAATTCCTGTACCCTTCATGCTCTGGGTTTACACTAGATTTCCTTACATTAACTGACCTTACAGGAATGACCCAAGAACACAGAAAGATAGAATCAAGTGATTCTTTAGGCTGGAAAAGACCTCTGGAGGTCCTTCCAACATTCCTGCTCAAGCCAGCTGTCCTGGTTTCAGCAGGGGTAGAGTTTTCTCCTCAGTAGCTGGTATAGTGCTGTGTTTTGCATTCCATATGAGGGTAAGGTTGATAACACATTAATGCTATGGTTGTTGCTTAATCATTTATAGTAGGTCAAGGGCTTGTTTTTGTGTCTCATACTCTCACTGTAAGGAGGTACCCAAAAAAATCATTAACTGGTTTGGATGGGTATTGCAAAGTGGCTCACCACAGAGCAGTTCACAGTATATGGTGTCATAATATTTTCATCTTCCATTTCATAGTGTGTCATTATACATTTATCTCAGCTGAAAAGGCTATATCACAAAATAAATTATATCTACTGTGTTTTCTTAGGGGCAGATTACAGAGTTGCATTAAATGTCATTTGAGTTCCTACAAGGATGTGTATTCCAAAAGCTAAAATTACTGACCAAAATTAATGCATTAAAGAAGGCTTGAGGTTCTCTTGCTAAGTGTGAGTTTTCTTCAGTTGTCTCCTTCAAAGCTGCTCATATCTATATAAATTTTAGAATGTGAAGTGTGTTAGCAGTTCAGTGAGACAGAGTTGTATGTAACATCAGGCATCCAGAGCTCCACACTGAACTGGTATCTGAGGCACAGTGGAGTGCTATGCCCTGCCTGGAACCATAGAAGCCACAAGGAAAAGCAATGTGTATTTACCATATTTCAAAGACAAAACTTTGAAAGATTATGAGGCCATTGATTATTTACATTATTTAAGAAAAATTCTGATGAATCATATTTACTCCATCTAGCCTCACCTACTTTCAAGTAAGGTATTAATCTAAAGGAATTTCTCTGTATAAGTACATGGATTTATAGTAAAAAGTTAAAAATTAATGCAGTACTCAGACATTTATTGCTCACTAAGCCTTTTTGACACTCAGCTAAAAACTGACAGTAAGTCTTTAGATTCCCTCCCTGAGTGGTCAGTGTTAAATGGTGAATATGCTGAAAAAATAGAAAAATTGATTTGCAAAATACTATTTATTTGTTTCTCACAATCTTTTATATCACTGACAACTCTTTTTTTGTTACAATTACTCCAGCTTCAAATCTACTTAAAATTCAAGATTTTAAGTCCTAATGATAAAAGAAATACATTTCTAAAATAAATACATTTCTAAAAGTAAAATCAATTTTAACATTTGTAAATAATACTGGAAAGTATTATTTGAAAAGTTCTGTTAGCATGGCACACCTTCCAATCTCCTGTTGAACGTGGAATTTGAAAAATTGAATTTTGTTGGTAATCTTATGTATTTAAATTTTATGCCAAACCAGGCATTCTGTTAAATCAAATTCTGTCTGGGAGAAAATGCTGACTTTAGCTCAAAAAGATGCCCTAATCATGAACTTGAAATTGACATAGTAAACTCCTGTTTACCCTTCAATGTCCTGAAAAAAGAGAGCGTCATTTAATCAATAATTCCTGAAGATATCCACCAGAATTTAAACTTTTTAACGTATAGAATAAGAGGTGCTACAGATGACTATATTTCCTATGGGAAAAAGGATAGCTGTTATTTTTAGCCATATTATGTTTTAAGAGTGTAACATATTTCTTTTAAATTAACAATGTTGCTAAAGGGTATTTATATTTATTAGTGTGTTCAACTTAGCATAATAAATCAAAATCAAGCAACACACAAAAATGCACTTACTTTCACAGTATTTTATTTTGGATTGTGTTGATTCATTGTAGGATGAATTAACTCATGCTAAAAGATGCAGATAGGCAAAACTGGCTCACAGCTATGCAGAATAATCAACCATTCACCACAAAGATTTAAAGATTTAACTTTTCATTAAATTGCAAGAAATACAAAAGTGTTTTATGATGGTGAGAAAAAAGTTCCGTTGTTCTGAAGAAAATTCTGTCATGGCAGTGGTCATTTTGACATGAGTCCAGCTTTATATTTTATATACTGACTGACCCAGTGAGAGTGCCTATGTAGTCTAGGGGTAGAATGCAATGGCTTTTTTCAATATTTCCTGTGGTTAACGTACATTCCTGCCCAAATATTTTGTTGTTCTTCCACCATTCTCCCTCTCTAATGTAGGGGACCACTTGAAAATAATAATGAAGGTTGATTTTATCAGTTTGGAGCAATGTTTTTATTATGGCCATTTTTTCCTAGGATAAGTCAAACACTTCAGCAATACCCCTCACACTGATACTCTGAATTCCATTGATTCCAATTATGTATTTTAAAGAAGTCCACTTGAACCAAGTGGTTCAAACACTAAATTTACTTTATATTTTTTCCTACAGAAGCGGTAAAATGAAAAGGACTAATGAGGAATGCTTAAAAACCTGGTCATATCAATATCAATTTTAACATTTGTATTTGGATCGGATGTTTAATGACCATGGTAATCTCCAATGTATGTTTAGTATTTCATTGTTAAGCATATTAAAAATATGTTGGTAATTAGATATGTGAATAGATTGTTAGGTTTTCATGCTATAACCTTCAAAAGCATGACCAAAGTGTTGTATAATTCACAAAATTCTAAAATCTTCCTGTTTGGCAAACCATCTCATCAAACATGACAAAATAATAGCTACTGTAATTTTAAGAATAGCCAGAAAAATTCATTTTCCAAAGGAAGTTGTAAGATTATTAATTGCATTAAAGAAACAGTTTCAATGTGTTGTTGACAATTGCAGTAATTATTTGTTATTTTCTTAGTGAGTGATGCTGCTAACAGCAGTTACTTCTCTATGAGATTATATTGAATCTCTATGCCATAATTTATCAGGTCTTCTAAAGACTGTGAGTTGTGAATTTACCAGAATTAAAGTATACACTATTAAAGCATAATGAATGCATGTTTCTTTATCTTTTACTCTTAGATTGGCTATATGTTATAACTTTAAAATTTGAATATTCAAAGATTCTCTGTGTTTCTACAACAAAAATAGGAAGAATAAGGTTCTAATAGTCTGTATAACCCAATTTCCATTTTCTGGATACATCTGCTTTGAAAATTATATTATTTGCCTTTCAGCAGTATTGCAGATAAAGCATATGTAAGAGATTTTTTATTATATCATGGAAATTCTCAACTCCATCTGACCTAAATTTCCTAAATTTTCTAAGTTCTTTAGACACCTCCTTTTCTGTATTAAAGGAGGCACTGCTTTAATGGTGCAGACTTGTACATAGTCTTGTTTTTTCTGTGTGCTGAATAATCATTCTATCCCAGATACAGTTGATGTGATTGCTCACTCACTGCAGTTTCTCTACATAGACAGTGATCTCATATGATTCACTGTTCCAGCTTCTTGTGTCTGGGTCAGCAAAGACTTCAAAATATTTGGCTGCTCCCACTGTTCCAGGGAGGAAGCAGGATGCATGGCCCTTCTGATCTGCTTGGAAGGAATAAGACTTATTCCACATACATGCTAATACAAAGAGATTTCAGTACTGCTGAAGGCACACTAGGCATTATGCATGAAACAGTGCAGATATCACTGACATGAAGGAAAAAAGGAGTCACTGGATTACAGAAGGAATAATAAAATAATAAAATTCAAGATAGTCTGATAAGTTGTTGAATATTTTTAGCATTTCAGTATTTATTTATTTATTTCTAATGTGTATAAAATTCTCTAAAACTCATCATTTTTGTCTGATCACCCAATGATTTACACAGATGACTTTTCAGATAACAATTTACTTTCTGTTGGCTTGGCACAGCACATGGAACTATAGCATTAGAGTATAGAGCCAAATATCTTATTAAGGTGCCGTGTTACCTTCTTCTGAAGTGAGATGGTAGTTTACACTGTTGTATTTGAGAATTCTGAAGAGCTAAACAACAAAATAAAACTGGGAAGAAGCAGGTTTTTAATTCTCTTTCTCAAACCTGTTGTTCTGTACATGAAAGATCAATACAGAAATAAAATTGGTTCAGTGTGCTTGTAACAATTGGCAATTCTCTTCAGGTTTGCTTTAGCTGAGAGCAATAGGAAGTGCTATTTGCTCTGTAGCTATTGAAAATCAGTAGAAAATAAAAACCAGTAGTCAGCCAGCCTTTGTATGAATGTCCAGAAAAGCAGCGGTAGAGGGAAGGGCAGGAAAATGTATCTATCTCTCAACATGCCAGTTTGGCGCTTTTTGATTCATCTCATGAGCACCAACAATCACAGAGGAGTCAGAAGGCAGAGCTCCACAAACAGCAAAACAAAGTCGTGCCATCCAGACTGCTGTGGGATTAAGCTGAATTTTCTCCTGTTTGCTGAGAAGAGAGCACTTCTTCATGGTCTAGGTGACCGGTTCCTAGCTCAGCAGAAAATTTTCAACATGTTTTCAAAAAGTTTGGTTAAATTTAGCTTGTTAATTTGCACAACTTCTTTCTTCCTTCGTGTCAGTGGGCATATATTTACCTATCTCCAAAAAAATGTTCAAAAGACTAAATGTTCTGAGGCAAAGAATTTTTAAAATGTGACATTGAGCTTCTGGTGCATAATCGGTATTTTGTGCTTTACTCTGTCCATCTCTGTGACCAGAAGTTTTCACAGGACCTCAGGTGTACTGGGGATCTTTGTTTCATACAGTTCATTGGATAACCTTTGTCATGGGGGTTGAGGGAAAGAAGAACCAGAGATGGTCACTATTTAATTTTAATTGTTATAATCTAATTTTTTCTAAATTCTTGTTTTCTAAATAAATTTCAGGCAGATTTTTTAATATATAGTTTTCATATATGCAGCTGATTGAGGTCAACCCACCATGAAAGGAACAGGGAAGTGATACTAAACATGATTTTCCTGCATTCCTTCCATGTATAGTTGTGTGGGTAAAATTTTGTAACAGATATGCGACCTCTTGTGGGGAACCAGGAGGGACAAGGGAGGGGCTGCTCTCCTATGGAGAGCCAGCCCCCTTGTGAGTTTGAAAAAAGCAAGGTTTCTCATTGGTCCGTTTTGGCGGGCTGCCAACATTCTGTAAACCCCACCCCTGAGTTAGAGGATAAAAGGAAGGGACTGGGACCATTAGGGGTCCTTCGGAGCGAATAAACCCCCCTCTGGAAGATCACAGATTCTCGTACTTATTTCGCGTGTTGCCTGAAGAATCTGCTAGCTGGGAAAAAACTGCATAGCCCCAGATTGTCAAAGATAGAGTCTGGGAAGCCGAGGACAGAAACCATTCTGGTGAGAACGGACCTCGGCATGGCTCGAGAGAAACTGAATCTAAGAACCCCAGCTGCCGGGGAGAAACCCTCGAGGCAGATATAACCTCTTATGTTTATTTAAATTATAAGTACTGCTGTCTTGTGTTGGATAAGGCTGTATTCTGTTGTTCAACACAATGTAAATATGAGTATATTGGAGAAATCTTGTAGTCACATGGTAAGTGTTAGCATGCAGTGAACATTGAAAAGTAATTGTTGTCTGACACTGCTGGTGCTGTGGCCTTTCCAGAGATGTGAAAGATATCTGCTGCATTACAGAGTATTTTCAGATAAAGTAACAGTTTCAACAGTTTGTAAGCAGGTTCTCTGTGTCTATGGAAACCCTGTGCTTTGCTAAAAAATAGCAAAACATTATATAATGCCAAATCTGCTTTTGAGCTCACACTTCAAATGAACAGTATTAAATAGACATGTAACTGTTGGAGGTTTGGAGTACATTAAAAAAAAAATATTCTTCCAGTTGTGAACTGTATTTTCTGGAGGCTTTGCTGAAGTGCAGTATCACATGTTTGCTGTACATTTCCCTGTTTGGGGAAATGGTGTTTTCATGGCACCAGTTCACATCTGTGCCTTGGGATACATGTCTCTGTGTTTTTTCTTCTGCAGCTTCAATGCAATTTGCAGTACTGCTCTGCTGTTTGCAGAGAGGAGGATGTGACTTCCTACTGCACTGAGGGGTTTTAGTGAGAACACCAGGAACTAGGGATCTCTTGGTTGTCACAGAAATTGTTTTATCCCCCCTACGGTTCACATTGTCTTGTCAGAGCTGCCAGCACCTAGCAGACCGATAGTAATGAAAGACGTGAATGTGAGAGCTACAGTGCAGCATGCTGTGTTGCTACTAAATTACTCAGCAGCCGTTCAAAACACCTTCAGAAAATGCATTTTCTCTTGATTTGAATACATTTTATGTAAATCTGACATGTGGTTTGGCCCCTGGGTTTTGTTCCCAACACTGTCAGAAACAATCTTCTGCAACCTCTTTTGTTCATCCATCTGGAAAATAACAGGATTATGCTTGCCTGCCTTCTGGGGCAGGTATAAGTTTTGCTTAACAGAAAATGTTGTGAAAAACACAAAACTAAACACCAGCCTGTGCAAAGGTATGTTCTGACCATTTCTCTCCTTGGCTGAAGAGTACTTGTCCTCAGCCAGACAAAGAGGAAGGCGTTGATCATTAAGATTGAGTTTTTCCTTCACTTTCAACAGAAGAGAAGAACACATCACTTTGTTTTAATGGATTTAGTTCAGTCAAATACTTAACCCTGTAATCTTTCAAGAATTCTTAATGTATTTCATGGAGGTAGTGCATCTGACACTTTTATCTTACTGCATTTTAAATGACATTTCTTCAATTCTTATGTGGACAAGCAGGCACACAAGCAGTTTTACTGGAAATTTAAGGTGGGGATATGTGAGAAAAAAAGGGCTCAAGGTAACACGTGAGTGGAGTCTGCTTGATACAGACAACAATCTCAGCAGCAGCCTATGTCAAATGTATATCCATGTTTTTCAATTTTAGAACTCAGTTTGGTGACTCAGTTTGGTGATGCACGGAGGGTGATGTGGTATTGATGGTCTTGCTAAGTACTCAGTCTCCACTCCAAGGGCTATGGATGGGCTATGTAAAGCCCACATAATTTCATCTGTTTCCTTTTAAACACTTGAACCTTCAAATTTGAGCCAGAAAATTTTTGGGGTTTATTTTGTGGGGTTTTGTTTGTTTCTTTCTTTTCTGTTTTTCCAGAAGAAAATCCCCATATTAATTAATCGTGAAATTCTCTATTTGATAATAAAGAAATACAGTCAGCATGACCATTTTCTTTGTCTCAAAAATTGCAAACAGTCTTAGAATGCTAGAAAGTAGTCCTATGGTATTTAGGTATTCACACCTTCCAATACAAGAACATTCATTCATGTTGAATAGCAAATGTCCCTCTATTAATGCATATATTATATTTCACATAATGTATTTTCAGACAATATACATCTGTGATGTTTCATTTTCTTGGGAGTTTTACACTGGTCAGCATCTTACAGCTTTTGAAACTAATATCTCTTATTAAAGCCCTCTTTGTTCAGGAAGTCAGTCTTAATAAGCAGGCAATTAAACAGAAGAGTGATTAACTTGGTTTGATTAGTTGTGAACTGCTGTAGAAATTCTGCTGATCCGACTAAAAAATTACTTTTTGGAGGATTTGGTAATTTTGTTTTGAGTGAGGTCAGATCACTAGTTACACTCCCTAAAGAGTCTCTTCAATTGGGCACCATTCTTTTTGGTAGCAGCAGTTTCATATTGACTAAATTTGTCCCTTATTAACAGTAGATTAAGTATGAAATATTTTACCACTCAAGCAAGCATGGAAGTTGGATCCAAAAAGAAGCCTAGATCTTGGAAAGCCCTCTCATTCTTACTCTGAAGAGTTAATGTGTAAAAGACAAACATTATTAAATATATTCAACACTGTCAGAATTACTTCCCTTCATATCTTTGCTTTGTGATTGAAAGTAATTAAATGATTTATCCATACAATCTTTATTATAGCTGATCATGTTTCCTGAAAGGTTGGCAACAAGGTTTTGAGATATTTTTGGTAGCTTTTATCTCCTTGGTCACATAGTATTATAGTAGTGATTAAATGCTGAACATGTATTTTTGCTCTCACTTAGAATTCTTGCTGATATTTTGTGGTTTTCTCCTTTTGTACTATTACTTTTTAAACTACTCAAAATCTGCTGCCATTTTTCTCAGTTATGAGCAGGAAGACATTTAAGTACACCAAAGGTTGAGTACTGAGTACAGACAACCAAAGGGCCAAAACATTTACAGCTACATTGAGTAGGAAATGAAGCATCACAGAATTGTTCAGTTTAAGTTCAAGATGAGCTGCAAGAAGCTAGTATATATCTCACCTTACACAAGTTCTTGAACTAAACATGAACTAACATTTTGTGACCTGCAACTTTCACTGCCTAGTATTGCTGCATCTTCAGATGATGAAATAAATTACATTGCCTAGTAACTGGGAAAACTTTATGTATATAGTCTGTACTTTTAAAATCTCATTGCATACCTTTAAACAAAAAGTAAACAAAAATTCAGATATTTTATTCTCCCAAATTGCATATTGAGTTGTTGAAATATTTTACATATCAGTAGCTGAGAGTACCTCTGCTCATTTTAAGCCCAGATATCTGAGGATGGTTTTCTATGGGCTTTAAAGGACTTCTCCTATAACTTCTCCTATAAAAATAATGTGCCTTAAATCATTATCATGGATAGTAGATTCCAAAATGTTCAGTGGATCAAAGATGAGGATTAAAAACTTTGCTTAATAAGCTTTTCCCTCTTTCTTTTTCAGTTTTCTGTCTAGAAATAATCATGTTCTCTTTTTATGTCAGTGTAGAGTTTGTATCTGATTCAAGCCAAATAAGGGCTGTTTCTTCCCTATTTGCCCAAACTTGCATCAATATTCAGCAGCGACAATAGAAGACAAACACAGAACTTCCTTTGGTCCCTTGACCCTTCCTGAATAAGAATGATAAAAGGAAGACAGGGAAAAGAAAAAAATAAATATTAGATTTATTATATTAGATTTTCCATAAGTGGTTTTCAACACAATTTATTCTGTTTATCTAATTATGTGCAGCACGAATAGTAGTTGAATCATCAGCAGGAGTCCTGCCTTTTATATGTCAGGCACAGGTGAATGGGACTTTTTTTCCTTCCTCACCAAACAGTACCCTATTTCAGCTGGGGTTTTTGCTTGCTTGTTTGGTTTGGTTTGGTTGGGTTAGGTTTTTTGGTTTGATTGGTTTTTTTGGTTTTGGTTTTGGTTTTGGTTTTTTTTTTAATTTACAAAAACAGTGCAATAGTTGTTTAATGAAAACAGCAGTAGAATTAGCTGACTTAACCCTGCTCACTCTATCTTCCTGCCAGTTCTTTTTCTCTGGCATACATATGAGAGGCAGATGCATAGCAGGCAAAGTTTTCCAGGTTCATCAAGCAAAGCACTTAATATTGACTGAAAACAGGCAAATATTTGACTGCTGCAATTTAATAACTGCAATGGGTATGTTCTTTAAAAGCAATTTCTGTTTAGATTAATTCATCCTAATTTCTAGTAACTTCACATAAAATCAATAAAAGCATGACAATCACAGAACTTGTACTCATGACCTGATGTATTTGGCATTCTTTGGACAACATCTTGGGCAAGTATGTTCATCTCCTTCAGCTTTTTCCCTGTGACACTAGATTTACAGAGATTTTTTCATTACAAAATTCATTATTAATCACAAAGTTCTGAGGTACATAGATGAAGATTAAAATAATTTCTAAAAATAATTTAGATAGGTAAAATGTTTCCTAAAATACACTGCCATTCAGATAGAACATTCCTTTCAAGGCTCTCCTAATACCCTTATATCCAGTTCAGCTAAGTGGGTAGAAAATTTTTTTGGTCAACATTTCATTATCTATCTGGCAGTCAGTTACCCATGGCATGCTCAGTGTGAGTCAGGAAAATAAAGAAGTTTTTCACTGGGCCCTTCAGAAGAAAAGAATCTTCCAGCACAACCTCCTAGGGTTTGCCTCAGAGGCATGCCTGAAATATACACCCATGAATGCTCTTCTGACCACATTAGAGATGTTTTTGCTGAAATTATTCCATTTTTACTTTTCTATTTAAATTTGAAGGACAGCTTTCTTCTCCAAAGCTTGCAAGTATCTGATATATAGCCTGGGACATGTTGATATATTTAGTTTGATAATTTTTTAATAAGCTTAGTTCGTTCTTGGTATTTTGGTGTTTGAAGCTTGAAAGAGTGACTTGAAATGAAAGACAACTCTTTTGATTTTATTTCATTCTAAAGCAGGACTTCTTGTTTTACAACCTATTTGATCGGACTCAACTACAGGTCAGTATTGAGTCCTCTGAACTAAAAGACATCCATGATATGATCATGTTGCCATCCATTTTTTTAGAGTTCAATATTTTTCATCTATTGCGGTAAAAAACAACAAACAAAAAAAAACTATAAAAGAAAAGCTTTGGTAAGGGAATGCTGTGAAGGGACCAGCTATAGTCATCAATACAAACATACAGAAGACATTCAAGGGGCAACAGCCAGAACCTGGAACATGGGAAGTTCCACTTAACATGGGGAAGAGCTTCTTTGCTGTGAGCGTTGCTGGACACTGGAACAGAGTGCCCAGGGAGACGGTGAGCATTGTCTCCTTCTATGGAGATACTCAAAAGCTATTCAGATGCAAACAGGGAGGTTGGAACTCATGACCTCCAGTGGCCTCTTCTAACCCAGCCCATTCCGTGATTCCATGTGAAATGTAAAAATCAGTGTGTACTTTGGCTTTATGATGGGCCATAATAGAAGACTGTCTGCTCTTAACACCCTGTTAGGACACTTAGGTGTTAGAGTACCTAAAAATTGTCTGTACTTCAGGCTCATTCAGGCCACTTCAGCAATTTGTTTGTTTGTACTCTGTTGACTGCAGAGGCTGCCAGACACTCTCAGGTGGTGAGTTGTAACATTAAGTATAAGCTGTTAGGGAGCAGGACAGGGTATGAGACAAGCCTGGATCACACACTATGGAGTTCCCTACCTTTCAGGATAATGAGCACAAACTCCCCCAGTCTTCAGATCTTCCCACTCTGCAAATACAGATTTAAAATGCTTTTCATTAGGGCTTACACTGTAAAGAAGAGAATATAACTGGTAACTGGTAAACTCCAGTTGTGCATGATTTAATTTGTTGCTAATTAGAAACAACTTAATCTGGTTAATTTTTGTCAGTTAGAAATGTTAATTCTGATAATTTGATACATTTTTGAGTGCTTGAATCTTGACCTAAAGTATCTACATGGTTAATAACACTAAGCATCTCTCTGAAATGAAATAGTTAATCACAGGGTAGTTTTGTAGTGAAATAATTCCAAATTCAATATGTGTGTAATTGCATTTATAACAGATAAGTGGCAAATTGGACATCAAAATCAAGAAATAAAGAACTTCATCTGTAAGCAAAACCAGATTTTACATACACAACGGGCATTGTGGTGCTTGTTTACTCTTCCACAATTTTCTTAATGACTTGCATTCATAAAATTTAACCTTGTTAAAAGGCCTATGTAAGGTTTTGACTATCCATGAAGAAATGTGGCACATTTCACATCATAAAATATTGGGGTTTTTTCTGTGAGTACTTCATACTTTTTGTTTCTACCACCTGATGAAAGTAATCTATCTTGTTTAAAAAAACCAAAAATCTTCCTAAAAGGTGCCCTGTGGATATGCATTTACATATACAAACTAAATGTATTATTTACCCTGATTATTATTATTTACCCTGATTTTCTTTTTTTGTTGTTAATATTCACTCATCTTGTGCAGTATTTATTTTCCAAATAATACATTTTAGCTCATATATATCACTAAACAAAGTGAACAAAAAAATAAGAGAGATATTTGTGATACACTAGGAAATATACAACTGGCTATTTACATAGTTTCTGCTGAAGCCCATCCAAATTACATTATAACCTATATTTTTTCCTTTTGATATTCAAACAGGCAATAAGCATTATAATCTTGTACCTTCTTGTATGTTTAAGACTGCAGCTAAAATGTGTATAAACATGCCACCGTAAAGCAGTCTCTTTTTCCTTTAAAAACAGCAAAATGTTCTTAGCTGTTCATGTTGGATGCTGTGATTTAGATAGGTTCAAGTACAAAATATACACAAAATTATTATGAGATTCTTAATTTCTTTGATAGAGCAGTTCTAAACCTCATACATTCATTCTGATGGGGGGAAACACAGTACATGTGTTATCAAAAGCAGTCTGCAACAAAACATTTAATGAGTCTGGTCCAGATAAAGATGAGTAGAGAACTTTAATCAGTTTAGATGATAACAGTAAGCTTCAAGTTCTGTGCAATTCTGTATTTATGCATATATTCTGAAATCAGAAACCCGCTCTGTCCTATTCCTTTGTGTGTTCAAAGCAATAAGTATCTGTCAAAAACCATTTTTTAAAAAAATGTAATGAACTGGTTGTATTGTGTGACCATTAGGCTTCACAAATCAATAAATCTTAAGTCTGGTAAGTGGGAGTGTTATTTAATGTTTCTGCCTGGCATTATTGACTTTAAGTGAGTTGCTCATGCTTTGTGTAAGTAGATTTGTAACACACCCAGCACTTTTGGCAATGATGGCTCTCATTTCTCCAAAAATCAGTTATTCTTACCTGTACTGGAGAGGGCCTGAAGGGATTATGATGACAAGGCCTTACCTTCTTTCTTATAGATGGTGTCAAAAAGAGAGACACAAGGTTGGTGAGGATTTCATGTGCAGAAATAACTCTCTTAACTGGTGTTACAGCATAATAAGAAAGATCGGTTATTCATTTCCAGTTTTATCTGGGTTACAAATGGTGCATTATCCTTCTCTGCAATTCTCCATGGCCCTTTGTTTGTGACAACATAAGTAAAGATTAACACAAATAATACGTAATATGTCATAAATAGAAAACTTTGTTTTGGCAATAACATGTTTGTACCTTCAATTCTTAAGCAATACAGTGGAGAATCAAATATCCTGTTTTAAGAAGCTACCTTTAGCTATGTATTCCCTGACTCACATTGTCTTGCCATATTTTCAGTTGATCTTAATGTAATTCAACTGAATTAGGCATTCATAGACCATTATAGAAGAGTTTCGTGGAGGATGCTTCAGCAGTTGTTGCTGAATTTTAAGAGAAATTAATTGTCTGCCTATTTCTTTATTCCTATTGGGATGCTTCTGAGAATGTCACCAGAAGGGACCAAGAACGGGCTGTTTGAATACCACTATGAGAAGCTGGCACATAAAGTTTGCCTAAGTCATAATTAGAGAAATGTGACAGTAGCTCCAAGGTCCAAAGTCTTAAGAATAAAAAGGATTAGAAGACATGAGCCTTAAGGAGTCTGAAAGAATTTTTTTTTAATTGATACTTATATGTGTAAAACTGAAATACAGCAGGATATCTCTTGGTCCTGAGTATTAACAAATATGCCATCCACAACCTCAGGGTTTGCACTAGCTGGCAATAGAAGCTCTTTATTCTCCAGTCTACCCAGGATTTCTTGTACTAGCATATAAATTGTTTTTTCTCTTGGTGTTCACAGTGAAGAGTCATTTTCTCATTAACCACATTACTTAACTGATTTTTCTCCCAGTTTTCTCAAGTAGAGGGGAGGTAACAGTTCATTTTAGACCATCAGAGTTCGCAAAAGAAAATTAATTAGTGCTGCCTGCTAGAAGTAATATATGTTACTGATCATTGTATTTCTCTTGTCTATAATAGGTAGGAAAAGATCCACAAGAGGAGATCATTGTAGTATTGCAATTATCTGAACAGCCCTGCATTGATAGAGCTTTATTCACATGTCAAATGGCTTCCTAATTTTTATTCATAGGATCAGACTTATGTAAGACAAATGGAAGACTGTATCTGAAGATGGTTACATGTAATAATTAATTCCTATGCTCTAGTGCAAGACCAAGCTGTTGCTAACTCCAGAAGAGTCCCTCTGCTGCTGGGAGTGATAGCCTTCACAAGGGAAGGGGAGATATAATATGAAGACTGCCTACTATGTCTCTTTTCAAGACTTTTTCAATGGTGTTTTGAGGCATTTACTTGGTGAGGTGTTAGGATAATTAACTCTCAACATTTGTTTGATTGTACCTTTTTTCTTAATGTCTTGAGGGGAAATTATCCCCCTCAAAATATGGTGGTTTGGATATGTTATTTTCCTTTATTCTTCTCTTTGTTCTGGTTTAACCATTCTAAAAATAACAAATTATGCATACATAAGTTGTGTATACATAAGAAAAATTTTTAAACATTGGTTTTTGTCAGAAATATGCGTATACATATATTTTCTTCAAACTTTGTATATCATAGCCACTTCACATGAGCCCATTGCTTCTATATGCACATAAACGGTTCTCTTGTTTCTCTTTATTTTCACAATCTATTCATATGCATGAAATTCAATTACCTGTTAGATAGATAAATGGCATAAAAATAGTTTTAAGATGTGATACCAAAGCAACAATGTAGACGGGTTTTGAAATTTGAAGTTTTACCAAGAGCCCTTTTGACATTTTTCCATGCTTACAACAGTGTTAATTTTCTCACCAGGAAGTAATACTGAATATTTCTTATAAGGAGTTATACCCTGCTTCTACTGATATTAATGTTTTCTTAAACAGAAACACAATCCAAGGCTCCTTTTCAGTGTGCTAAATATCATTCTACCTCAAGTGACCTTGTACTTAAAGAGAAGGAAATGCTTGACAGTGGTCAGAGAGTCATGTTTCATTTGAGACTGAAAGACCTCTGGGTTGGTACTTTTTTAGGGTACTCTTTTAAAGTCAGCGTTCATATGTTCCATGCAATCAAATTTTATTTATTGTTTAGCAGAGGTCTTCCAACTTCTTCCAGTCTTCACCAGTGTAATATTGCATCATTGCATTTGATGACAGTTTTGGCTTTTTCTTAATTAATTTCCTAGTATCAGCTTTTATCCCTAGACATTTTTTTTCTCCCATTTATAAGAGAGAAAAGTATATGAGTTTTGAAGTAATAAGTCAGAATTGCCATTTTGTGTGCTGAAATTATTTCATCTCCATTTAACGGAAGAACTGGCCAAAACTTATTATCTAATGACTCTTCATAGAAAGGGTTTTAGTCTTTTCACACGAGCATATTCTTCCAGTGAAGATTATAGTTCAATTTTCATGTCTTACATATTTTGTATTAGTTGTTTCATAAGCTTTAGCTGGAGGCTTTTTACTGAAAGAGGAAGGCCAACTTTCTTTTCTGACATTATATAACTTTTAATAAAATTGCTTGAATGCAATTACATCTATATTAAAAATCAATGAATTAGACAAGCCATATTACAGGGTAAGAATGAGCTGTGCAAAAGACCACAAGCACCTGCCCTCAGGAGTGTTTATTTCTGGAGCACCAAAGAATAGAAGAGTAGAAGTCTTTCTCTGATATAATGTAGACTCAAAGAGAAGGTAAAGGCAGCCACAATGAAAATTAAACAGCCTTGTTCAGGTGCAGCAAATACCCAGCTGGTACATGAACCTGAGGCTGTGCAGCCAGAAACAGGAGAAAGCAAGTGTATTCAGTCTTGAAGGTGAATTACTCATTTTAGAAATACAGGGTATTTATTAGCAATGAAATATCAATGAATTCATCTAACAGACCAAAAAGACCACAAAATATGCTATGAAGCCTTATGATCCAACAGACATAAAAACAAGCGCAATATATATTCTGTGTTCTTCTATGTACAAACTTGTTGTCCTGAAACTCAGAGTTGAGCATAAGGTATTTTGTAGGACTTGGTGTGTACTGCGAGGATGAATTTTGCAACAATCTATTCTTCCAATACTGTCATGATCATGAGCAACAATAATGACTATGATAATGACTATGATAAAAATTCAATTTTGTTGTAACTTCAAAACTCTGCTTAAGTGTTAGCACTAATTATTCTAGTATCTTTGTGTTATTCTCATTCTTGCATGTGTGAAATGGAGATGTCACAGTCTATCAGTTGGTTGTCACAGCACAGTGATATATTGTGTTTACACCAGTTAAGTCCCCATGAAGTCAATAGAATTTCAAAGATATGATTAAAAGCAGAAATTATGCTTTCCTTTGAAGATTCAGTCTGGGAGCACATATCTTTAAAGTCATGATTCATAAAATATATATGTTGAAGAAAAGCATTCCACTGAAATAAATGATCCTTGGGTGTATGCTGCCTGTAGTATACTTGGCAATATATGCATTAGAAAGAGTCCCATTAGCCAGTCTACTAAAGGATCATAAACTTGACTATTGGACTAGCAGAGTTGGAGTAAATGAAGCATAAACCAAGCTAAGTAGAACCTAAAAATAATAAACAGTATCTGTTTCACCTAATGTAGGTATTACCATTTTCAGCTACTAATATACTTATACAAAAACATTGGGTTTGGGGTTTTTTTTAGAATCTGTATAACATATGAAAAAAACTGTATACCAACATTAAGCAAAGAAATTGCATCTTCTGTGCAAAGTAGATAGCATTTGGCAAGGTGAAGTATATTTGTTTTCCTTATTTTCTTCAATTCTACTAGTACCCCCATAGCAAAAAGTGAAGAGAGTCTTTTTTTATAAGCACATGTAGGGACAGGACAAGGGGGAACAGCTTAGAACTGAAAGAGGGGAGGTACATACAAGGTAAAAATTCTTCATTATGAGAGTGGCGAGGCACTGGAAGGGGATGCCCAGACAATTCATGGATGTCCCATCTGTAGAAGTGTTCAAGGCCAGGTTAAATGGAGTTTTGAGCAACCTGGTCTACTGAAAGGGCCATGGCAGTGAGGTTGGATTTAGATGATCCTAAGGTAATTTCCAACCCAATTCAATCTATGATTCTATGATAAGAAGATATTGTTTGACTTTCTCAAATTGAAAGCCCCCCCCGCCCCACCCAAAGGATTATTGATTCTAGCTCCCTGCTCCTTAGAAAACTACTTAAAATTAAGCTACACACTTAGAGTGTCATCCAGATGCTCCTTGTACTCTGACTCTTTGGTGCCATGCCCACTTTCCTGGGGAACCTGTTTCAGTGACTGACCACCCTCTCAGTGAAGTACTTTTTCCTACTGTCCAATCTGAACTTCCCTTGATGCAGCTCAGTTCATTCCATTTCCTCATGTCCTANACTGAAAGGGCCATGGCAGTGAGGTTGGATTTAGATGATCCTAAGGTAATTTCCAACCCAATTCAATCTATGATTCGATGATAAAAAGATATTGTTTGACTTTCTCAAATTGAAAGCCCCCCCCGCCCCACCCAAAGGATTATTGATTCTAGCTCCCTGCTCCTTAGAAAACTACTTAAAATTAAGCTACACACTTAGAGTGTCATCCAGATGCTCCTTGAACTCTGACACTTTGGTGCCATGCCCACTTTCCTGGGGAACCTGTTTCAGTGACTGACCACCCTCTCAGTGAAGTACTTTTTCCTACTGTCCAATCTGAACTTCCCTTGATGCAGCTCAGTTCATTCCATTTCCTCATGTCCTATTGCTGGTCACCAGAGAGAGATCAGGATCTCTCCTTACATTGCTCCCTTTGAGAATGAGGGCCCTCCTTAGCTTTTTGTTCTCTGAGATGAACAAACCAAGTGACCTCAGACACTCCTTTTAAGTCTTTCTGTCGAGGCCTTTCACCATCCTAGTCAGTCTCCTTTGGGCACACTGTAATAGCTTTATGTCCTTCTTTTACTGAGACCTCCAAAACTGCATGCAATACTTGAGATGGGTCTGCTCCACTACAGTGTGGAGTGA
This sequence comes from Hylia prasina, assembly GCA_013397195.1. Taxonomy (NCBI): domain Eukaryota; kingdom Metazoa; phylum Chordata; class Aves; order Passeriformes; family Sylviidae; genus Hylia; species Hylia prasina. The sequence goes on from VYXD01003632.1 coordinate 149,626, forward strand.
GACAGTCACTTCCCTCAGCTGGCTCATGATGCTGTGCCTAATGCATCCAAGTTGTCCCATTTGGCTGTCAGGGTACACTGGTGGATTTTATTCAACTTGCCATGAACTCAAATCCTCAGATTTCTCTTGTATAGAGTGGTTCTCCAGCCTCCCATCCCCCAGTTTGTATGTATAACCACAATTGCCCATTCCAGGTGAAGACTCTGGAACTTGCTCTTGTTAAATTTTGTAAAGTTGGTGCTTGCCCAGCTCTCTGGCCTATCCTGATCTGTCTGTAAGGCTTCTCTGCCCCTGAAGGAGTACACAGCTCCTCCTAGTTAAGCGGCATCAGCAAATTCACTTTAATGTGCATTTAGTTTCTTTGTCCAGATCTTTTATAAAAATGTTGAAGAACACTGGGCCTAAAACTGAGGCCTGAAGAACCCACTGGCAACTGGCTGCCAGCCTCATGCAACCCCATTTAATACCTCTCTGAGCCAACTGCTCAGCCAATGTGTTATGGACTTCTCTGTGCTCTCTACTTTTCATCCAGGAGGATACTCTGGGAAATAGTACAGAAAACTTTGCTATAATCCAAACACACCACATCTGCTCTCTTTTCTTGGTGAACTAGATGGCTGACCTAGTGTTAAAAGGAGATTAAGTTGGCTAAGCAAAACTTTCCCCTCATGAACCCATGCTTTCTGTGGCCAACGAGGGTTCTGTCTTTCAGATGTTTTACAATAATTCCCAGAATAAGTTTCTCCATATTTTATCAGGCACCAAAGCGAGACTGACAGTCCTGTATTGAACAAGGTCTTCCTTCTTTCCCTTCTTGAAAACTGGAACAATATTTGCCATCTTCCAGTCATTTGGGACTTCTCCAGACTCCCAAGATCATTGACAAATAATGAAGGGAGGTTCTGTGATGACAGCTGAACACATTTTCAGTACTCTGGGATGAATCCCATCAGGGCCCAGAGATTTATGTACGTATAGCTGAAGCAGCAAATTTCAAACAAGTTCAGGGTCAGCTGGGAGTTTATCATCCCCTAATGCGTTCCCAAAGTTCACACACTTCTTTTTGTGTGTGTGTGCGGGGGTTATTTTTCCCTAAAGAAAGGGCCATCAAGAGACTTCTGAAAGACACTTTAGGAGTCAAAGTAATTTGGAGTTTTTATCTTCCATTTTTATCTACTCTTCTCTTTGGTCTCCTTTTCTCTTTCCCTCTCCACTTTTACTATTTGGTCAGTTTACAGCAACTAGAAAACCTGAGAATTGATGTTGAATTGCTGGAGGTTATGAAATATGTTTCATTGATTTCAAATAAAATGTCAGACATAAAATGCAGCATTCATTTTTATAATTGTCACTTCTGAGGGTTGCAATTGAAGTTGGTAAGAAATACCACAATTTGACCTTACTGAAAAAAGATGATAAAGAGACATGCCAACACTTCCATGGAAAAAGTATGCTGAAGTTAATTTTTGGGAAGTAAAGGTGTGGTTTTTAAAGCAATAGAATTTTTAGAAATGTATTTTTAAGGGCGAAAAAGGTAGTAAGTGCAAGAATTTTGGAGAAGTGTGAAGAGATGATTAAAACTGCAAGGCACAATACAGATTTTCACGCTTGTGAATTGAATATACTCAGTCGAAAGTAAAATCACTGTTCTTGAAAAATCTCCTGTATTACTTGACAGTTGGTTAGGTGTTCCCTTGACAACTGCTCTGGTTAATCAAGGGTGCAAAAGAAGCCACTATGTCAGTGTTTTGCAGGACACTTTTATTTTATGTCTTTAATATCAATACTTTTTTAGTAAAGGGATTTTTCTGGGGATTTTTTTTCCTATGGTGAACTGTTAAGCTGGGAGAACATTTTTCAGACTGTAGGGAGAAAAATAGCAAGTAATTCTAAATGTAGTCCTCCAGTTGTGGCATTATAAAATGGACAGTGTTCTAATAGTTTCTAATAGTTTTTCAGAAGACCAAAAACCCTGGTCTGCTAGCAGTGTGAGGTCTTCGTTCAGAAGTCTTACCAAGATTATTTAGTTTGGATAAAAACAAAGCTTCTCTTTATAATGCCTGGGGTTATTTATACCTGCAGATATGACACTTTAATTTTGCTATACCTTTCCTTAATCTGCTAGAAATATGGTTGCACCTTCAGCATTATATAAAAAATATAATTGCTATAAACTAAATTTTCTTAAGTATGTTTACATAACCATGAATGCACCATTTTTACATTATTATATTACATAGTTTTAATGCATGAAAGCAGTTAAAAGTCTTCCAGAAGTTCCAGTCTCTGGACTTATTCTCATCCATATTGTCTAATACGTAATCAGTTTAAGATACTTTACTATGTTTCCCTTGATATAACTGGCAGCTGAAGCAATCATGCTATCAATTAGAGCTTAAGTCAGTCCTTCCAATTATTAGGAGACATTAGTAGGGATTTTACAGTCATGCTTTCTACTGTGCTCCTTTAGTGCCACCTGGTGGCCGGCTTGAAAGGTGGGGGGGGGAAGTATGATTTTATTTCCATCTGGAGAAGTAGTCCATGATAATTTAAGCTAAAACTTTTACTTGAGCAAGATCATATCAGGTAGCATTTGATTTAGAGTTGCCCCAATCTTAGCTAGCTTAAGAGGGTTCTTTGACTATCAGTTCCATACCTAAGTAATCCAATACCTAATATCCCCAATTGTCATGAGTGTGTGATGTGCACATTGCACTTTGTTAGAAATCCAGTGTTCGTGCACATGATTAATCAACATGTAACTGTTGACACAGTATATAACTACTGTTTCACACTTGTTGAGGTTCACGAGTCTTTTGTAAAAAAATAGTAAATCTTTTGTAATAACTTTTGTTCCTAACTTTATACAGAATCCACAGCAGCTATGAAAAAAATCATGATGTTCTAGGCCAAGAGCAATTAAGAAGGCTAAACATCTTCTCATTTTAAATTTATGGAAATAAATATTTGAATTCATCAGGTCTATATCTTAACATCTCCAGAAACAGGTTGGGTTTCACATGGCTCCAGATCTGTTTAGATTACTGTGCATAACCTTGCCCATATGTCCTCCACATATACACATTTCCATAACTGCTCCTCGCACACCCAATTCTTAACTTCCCTGTGAATCTTTTTTATATCATTATGAGTGTGATTTGCATGAATCACAATTCTGGTGCCTGACAAAATTATCCTGCAATAGGAATCGTATTGCATTCTCTCCTGTCACTGTCTCTGGAGGGAAAAATATGCTGGCTTTAAATGCAGCCGGAATATGCCACTGAGATGCGAGGCAGATGTACTGAAATGCCTTCAGCATCTAAACGAGTGAAAAAGCACCACTGAACTAAAAATACTTCAAAATTTAAAGATGTCAGTGATTAGCCTCTTTCATCTCAGGTGTTCTTAATGTGAGGTCAGTATCTCATAATACAAGGTTAATTAGAAAAATAAAGAAAAAATGTCAAGAGAATAAATCATCAGTTTCATTTTCTCTTTTCTATTGCGGATAATGGATTTCAATCTTCTATGAGGTGTGTGAAATAATACAACTGCATTTATTCAATTGCAAGATTAAGATATTTAAACACAGATTATAGAAAACTATAAACACAGATATATAAACACAGATTAAGAAAACTATAACAGGTTATAGAGATACATGAATGGCATCTTAGTTCAGGTAATTTCTGTGACAGAATGTTTCAAGTGCCTTCTTTTTCCCACCATTGTTTTAAAAAACTAATATGATTATATATTTTGCATGTGTCCATGTTGTAGCACTTTCTGGGTTTAAATGTTATAACAAAGACTGAGACAGCATTTATGGCTTAATTACCATTTTTTCATATGTTTATAATTTTCTAAGAAATCTGTCTTTTGGACTGTAATTTTTCATGCTTTGTCTCTTTCTAAAAGCTGTTCTAGGCATAGTTAAGTAATCTAGCAAATTCAAACAGTCCGAATTTTGTGGTAATGTAAGCATGAAAAATATCCATTTTGTTCACATTTCAAATGACAGTTTTTTCCATCCTATGATGAGACAGAAATTTCAAGTATTAATTCAATGGAAATCTTGACAGAGAAAAAGCAAATGCTAAAAAAACAGTGGTAGCATGGACTGCATTCCTAACATGCTCTCCAGAATACGGGACAGTAGGTTTCTGCTTGTAGCCTGTGGTTTTAGTCTCATGACTCAGTCACTAATCTATTGGCTGACATCAAACAAATCTGTTCTGTTCTTTGAGATTTCATTGCTGCATATTTTAAAAAAAGCAAAACACCTCCGTGTCCTTTGTGCAGTTAAGATCTACTGATCAAAATCATTGTATAATAAGTTCATGGATACTGAGGCATTCTATCTGGATTTTCTTTTTTTTCTCATATATTTATTTAAAGGTAGAATGGATTACCAGGTATGCCTGAGTAGGGATGACTGTGTTATTAACTAAATGAATTTATTATACTTGCATTTGTCTAAATAAGGATACCTAAAGAACTTGTCAGTACCAAGCAGTCTTTAAGACTTATTTTAGTTGCATCTGTTTAATCTTCCACTTTTTTCCTTTAGTAATGGATCAAAATGACAGAAATTATGTGTACAAAACAGTGAGAACATGTGTACATGAGGCCTTTGCAATGGAAGTTTACAATGCTGAATGGATGGCTAACTGCTTGAAGATGGTCACACTGACACAGACCTCATTGTTATTTTATTTTTCATTAGATGAGCATTCAGTTAATTTTGCCACTTCACTTAAACTTTTGTTCTTTTTAGGCTGGGCCATTGTAATATGTGATATAAGAGGTTATTTAGAAAAAGAAACATGCAGACTTCAGAAATCTTCCTGAAAAGCAGGGACAAGGCAGGGGCAGAGGGTAGGCTTTGCTATGAGTATGTTAGGTCTCTACTACAGTATCCACTCAGAGTAGAAATCATCAAGGAAAGGCTGAGTTTATCTTCCACAAGAGAGAATCTTAAATGAGCTGATTTTCTAGTATCTGAGAAAGTTATTTTTCCACACTCTGATTTACCGAGATAATTCCCAGCAGCTGAAATATGAGTAGGAATAATAAATCAAATTCAAAGAATATTTTACATTTCAAGAATTGGTTGGAAAACACAATAATGGAAGCATTTTCTCCAAAATTGTCCTTATTTCAAGTAAAAAGGAGATCAGCATCTGTCAATATACCTGTTGTTTATTAAGGAGAAACTTCTGTTTACCGAATTCATAATTTATAAACAAATTGTTCAAATCAGATGGTCTTCAAAACAACAGGCACTGCTTCTGGCTCCTTATATGTGAAATCAAAATATTATGCTAACTTGAGACTTTTCAAGAAAATGCAGTTCAAAACAACTCAACAAAATGACTCTTTTTAACTTAAAATTAGAAATGAAAATGAACATTTTTCAAACTCATTTGAAAAGTTTGAACTCTAGGGTTCTAGATCACATTTCAGAAGGTGATAATAAAAAATGCCATTCTAATATCTCAGAATTTAAAAGAAAGACTTAAAAATAAGAAAAGTGCTGCATATTTACAAGGTAGAAATAATTTAGCACATTTCAGCCCCATGCATCAGAGTACAGTGAAAAGTCAATGAATTAGTATTGACTGATTTAGCTGTGAACCAGCAGTGATATCATTGGAAAGGTGGGATTTATTAATATTTGAGCATCAGCTGCTGATGTGGATGTACTGGCTATGAGTTAGTTAATGCACTGGTTTTGTGCTGTTCACTCAGAAATCACTGCAGTGAATTTATAAATATTCATTAGGGGCCCAATACTATACCTGTTTATGTCACTGCAAACTTCCCAGCAACTTCAGAGGTGAAAACTGGGACTCTAAATTTCGTAATGAATCTACAGACAGGAGGATGAAATAGTAGGACTTTAGACACAGGAGCAGAGGCACGAAGCTCAAGCATAACCTGGAATAAATCATGCCATGGCAGCTGCGTACAACCAACCAGGTGGTGATATATAAAAAGGTACCATTTGAGACTATGGTACATCTTGATGTGTTTTATCCAGGCATAAATTTGTCTTTGCCAATGCTGAAGTAATTTCTATGATTAGTAATGTATGTTTCTAGCATACAGATCGTAGTGGGCTTTAAAATATTTTAACTGTTTCATATGTGTATGGCCTAACATAAAAATTTATCTATCCCTACAAAAAACAATTTATAAAATTCCTATTATTGTCCTTTACCATTTATTCTGCTAAAAGAAATGGAATATTTGGCAGTCACATAAATACATTCACTTTTTCAGAAACAGTTTTAAAGTTGGTTGTGTAACATTTGTGAAATATTCCATTAAAAATGTAACATGGTTGTTGTTAGAAGCCATACCCCAGAAACCTAATTATGGTGACTTGGCTGAGCAGAGTTTCCTGTGCAGAGTACATGTAGTCAGTAAACATTAACATGCTTCCCAATCACATTCTCTTTTACGGCCTATGAAAATTGAATTGGAAAGCATTTCTACAGAAATAGAAGAAATCAGTTTTTAAGAATCTGTAAACTACTTTTGTCCTATTCTGCATCTGATAATGTTTATGTAAATTTCCTTTCTAAATATAAAACCAGTGTTTTTGAAAATCCTTTTATAATTGAATTTTTATTGCTGATAATATTAATAGCATTTTATCAGATCTCATCACAGAAAGAAAATGAAGAAATCTTAATGTTTTATTGAACATTCACTAGTATTTACTTCACAAATTCCCTTTACCTTACATTCTTCTTTATCTCTGAGGCTAAATCAGAGTTTGCACTAACATATTTTATAAGTAGTGATACCTGCATCGCAGTGTAATTTTTCTGCTGAGAGGTATGCAGCCTTTCATTTCTTATTCCATTTCTGCTCCCTCTGTAGGTCAGGAAAAGGAAATTTCAATCCAGGCTGTTCAGTATCATTCAACATTGATGCCACTTGTCCAACAATCCTCTATGGTAGGGAGACTGTATGTCAACCACAGTTAACACTTAAAATTTGTCAATACCCACTTAAATATTTAAAGATTTTTTTCTTCTTTTCTCTATATATATTTCAAACACTACTCAAGAATAGTAAGAAAGCAAAGGGACAATAGTAAGAAAGAAGAGGGACATTAGTAGATGAAATTTACATCTTTTTTTCTCCTGGGTAGTTCAATAGCCATGAAACTGGAATTAGTAATGTCCAAAGATTTTCGTCCCTTATGGAAGCATGAACATCTCTTTCACCCTAACTTTGCCATGTGAGGTTTGAATAACCCATGACCAACAGAATAAACAGCAATGGGCTCTTCTGTTTTCTTACAGCTACATGTTGCCTGTGGGCAGTCCTGAAGGTTACTGCATGATTGAAGTGGCTGCAGATGGAAATCCTTCTGTACAGCACAGACTTTCTTTCTCACATCGAGTATCTCAGGTGAGTCTGCAAAACATCAAAAAATAGCTATTTCCTTTGAACATTTTATCAGCATATGCACTACAGTTATTTTCGAACAAGAATAGGTATATTCTAATATCTTCTAAAGGAGGAATGTAATTCCTCTTCAGATATCATTATATGTACTTAGTTTCTTTCTAATAGGTCTTTTCACCTTGAGCAACTGCAACATAACCATTAATTTCTTAGTTTATTTGACTCTGAAGCTTCAACTCCTGCTATTTTCAATTCCTTAAAAGGACATGGATGCTATGAGAGTTTAAAAAATGTATATTAGCAGCATCATTTACCTAAGGCCAAGGGGTTATTAGAAACAATTCAGATATTAAGTAATAATTGTAGTTACTTTTTAGTTGCAAGCTACACTGTCTAGTGGAGGACAGTTATGAATCATCAGTGATTTAATCTCATGTCAGCATTTTTGCTAGGACTTTGCTTCTGAATAGTATTGTAAAAATATCTGTCTCCATTTTGAAACTGGTATCAGAAGACTTATTCTGAATGGACAAGAGGCCAACTTTCCCAAATCTTGAATTTTTCAGTTATTCTTTGTCTTCATTTGATTGCCTTTTTATGCATTCTCTCATCGCAAGATTATTTCTGCATGAAACATTTAAAATGTTTTTAGACAAGAACTTGAACGGTGATTGACAGCTTACTTTATAAGTTTATTCACTAGAAGACAGATCAGTTATCTGTAGATATGCTAATCTTGATATGCTTCTCCCAGTATGCACTGCTGGTTTGTAACAGAATTTCTTCCCTTGCATTGTATGTAATATGAATGTTAAATCCTCTTGACTAACTATTACACTTTACATATCTGCTCCTAATCTCCCAGAACTTCTATTTACAAAGTACACAATCAAAGAAAAAAAGATGTTTCTTATCTCTGAGAGGACTAACGAATATCTTCCCATTATTGCCCAAGATAATCCTTTTTACCTCTCAGGCTCAAAGTGAAGAAGGATATTTTCAAATTAGTATTTGAAAAGTTAAACATGAGTATTACATAGAATATTGATATAATGCTATATTGAGCCTTTTATGTTATTAACAAGACTTACAGGAATTGTTTCTTTGTGCCTCCTTAAAATATATTCTGGGTATGTCAGTTAAATTCAGAACAGGATCTTTATAGAAAGGTGTAGTAACATCAGCTTGAACATCGAACATGTTATGATAAAGTCCAGTGATGCTAGAATCTCAGCAAAGCCTACTGAAGTTGTTCTGTGATACACTGGATCTGCCCCCAAGGTTCCTGCTTTTGTAAAATAAGCCAAATAATAAAGGAGATTGTGTTGCAAGTGCAGTGTTTAAAATGCTGTTCTTAATCAGAGATATTTTATAATGCAGTCCAATGCTTTGCTTAATTCTTGAAAGAGATTCACAAGCAGAGAGAAAATGTCTGCAAACATTACTTACAAATCTTGTCTATCACTGCAGTGTTTCATAGTTTTGTTTGAAGGGGATAAAGTCAAGTGATCTGAAATGAATTCAACAAGTGCAGAGCCAGTGTCTTTGAATTCATCTGATATGTGAAAAATCTGCTTTAATTTTATCCATGCTCTAAAAGAAGTAGGTGTTTTTCTTTTTCCCTTCAGAATGAAAGACACTAAGTAGAAGAATATGTGGCAGTTTTCACATTCATTGTATCACCAAATTTCACTTGAAATTGTCAGCAACATAGCTCCAGGACTGACAAAAGCAATACTGGAAACAGCAAAGCAAAAATCATATGGATGTGTGAATTCCACATAAATCAATGGGATGTTTTCCTCCAGTTTCTGCTTCTTTAAAGGTGTCTGAATATGATAGTGAAAGGCCTTCTCATGGTAAATTACCCCCTCACATGTTTTACATATGCTGTGATATATTTCTGATTCCGTTGGTTTATTCCTGCTTGACTTGAATGGGCTAGGTGTCACCCTCTCTCTGGACTAATGGTATCGTACATATAGATGCATCACTGTGTGATACAACTATGGAAATCTTATGGAAATCTTTTTTTTTTTTTTTTCAATTCCTAAGAATTGGCAGGCACTTAGCAAATGAACTTAGGAATGATGAAGTCCCATGTCAGAATTCCAGAAAGTCAGGAATTAGCTTGAGAAGTGGAATTCAGAGTGTTAAATGAGTCACAGATTCTTTTTATGTGATGATTAAGAGCCTGAATCCCAGGTCAGGGAACAGAGGTATTACCATAGTGAGCACTAATATGATTTGGTCAAACCCTGTGTGAAAAAGTTGTGGTTGTTTCTTTGCACCATTATAAGGATGTTCCAAGCTTTTGAAAATTTCAAAAATTTCCTTTATTTTTCCCCCTTGGGCTTCAATATAGCACACTGTTTTCTGGTATTCATAAAAAAACCTAAAATCTTTTTTCGGTATTCCCCTTATCCTGGGGTCCCGTAGGTCCCAGGTTCCAAAGGAAATGTCTTTAAGTCTACAGTTTCTCCTGTGTTCCTGCAGCAAACTTCAGCCATGAATGTACAATTCATCGTATAGGATGAGGGCACCTATGTAAAAAACTTACCATGTTCACTGTGGTTAAGACTGGGAATTCCAATTTGTGTTTTATGGGATGTATGTTGTCTTACATATTCAAAAATATGAAAGCACATTAAACCACCCTCTTTATAAGGATTATTAGAAAAAGAAAATAGAGAATAACATTTTTAAAAAGAATCGTTTTTAGATTCGCCAAGAACTTATCAGTTTTTGGCCATCTTCAAGTAATGATTATTTCTTTTACCAAAATCTATTATACTTTCATTGTTTACAATAACATCATAAATCACATTTTTTTCTGGCAAGTTTATTTTTGTTTCTGCAGATCACCTTTGGATCAATATTCCTTGGAAAGGTTCCTGTTCATGAGGAAGTTCATCGATGTGCTGGGCAGATATATGGCTATAAAGGATGCATTAGGGATTTTCAAGTTAACCACAAAGAGTTGTTCATCATAGATGAGGCTCTTGAAGGAAGGAATGTTGAGAACTGCAATGTTCCGGTATGTGATTATCATCCATGTCACAATGGTGGGACCTGCACTAGGTAAGAGGTATTTCTTTACCCATTTTATCATTCATTCTTGATGAAAAATTACTATTATTTTCTCTGTAATGAAATAATCACCAATCTTTTGTCCTGATAATTTCAAATAGGAAATGCAACATCTTCATGCCAACCAGAGAGATGTTATGCTTTATTTACTTGCATGAAAAGCGATATAAAATATAATGACATTGTCCACACAGGATATATTTTGTTGAAGCCAGAATTCCTTTGCAAGCAACCAGATTAGTAGCTACAAGACTAAATCTGAACCTTTGTATAGACAGTTTGGGCAGAAGGCACATAAGATGTCATTCTTTTGCCTAACAGTTCCATATCTTACTCAGTTGTGTATCCTCACACATCTTCATGGTGTGCTCCTGGGTGCAAATGTTCACCATCATACTGTGAAAACACTAACAAGTGACTTTCTTGTTCACCTTCAGCATATGTGAAAAGGTATTGTCAAAGAACCTTTGAAAGTTAAGGTGCCTCATGCTGAAAGAGGAAATGGAGTCTGAAAGAGACATGAATTAAAAGAACAGATGATGGTTTAGTTGAATGACAGTATAGTAGGAGCACAGTAATTTTTTAAGCCATAGCAACTTGATCATTATCTAGGGAACTCAGCATTTAGAAACACATTTCTGTTTAGAAATGATAGAATTTTTGAAGTAGCTGCCAAATTTTTGTAAAACTGTGCTTCACTTCAAGGCAAATGCTGAACAGAACAGTCTAAAGTTCTTTTGATGTTCTGGTCCACTCTGTGTTTCTTTGATTGAGGAGATCTTGAACAAATTTTTGAGAGACTTCTCTGTCTCTCTTGACTGATATGAACACACAAAGAATACCAAACAGGTCTTTGATCTCCAAGTCTTGTTTGACTAGATCACAAATGAAAACAAGGCAATTTTATGAAAACACACAATTTGCCTACCAGTCTGGTGAAACTGAGTGTGTACTTTGGCATAATGAATCTGTTTTTTCTCTGTTGGTCTTTACTGTATCTCTGCCATTCTACTGCTTGGCCTGTCAGCTGCCATTATGGAATACTGTTTCATTTGAATTTGTGTCCTGAATAATTCATGGGGATTGGATTTGTTTCCTGCCTTTCTGCTTTCCAGCTGCTGGCCTGGGCCCTTTTCAGAAATGCTTTTGTTTTGAAATAGGTCACTTCTCTTCTGTCCAGAGGCATCATGGAAGACTGGGCATGTGCAAACCAGGGATCAGTGGCTGTGCAGTAGCAGGGTTTTCATGATTTTCTACAACAGCCAACTGATTTTCAGGGATCACCTCCTCCAAACCCAAGAATGATTCATCCTAATAAGGAGGAAATCAACTGTCAGCAAGCCTGAATAGATTGATAACATGCTTCTGACAAAACTCAAGCATTAAAAGGAGGTATACAAGAGATAGAAGCATGGCCAGGTGATCTGGGCAGAGTACAGACAAAAAATCCCACTACTTCGATGTGAATCAAGCCTAATCCTATCTGGAGATTAATCTGGCAGGGACATGCAGGGCAAAACCAAAATCTTATACAAGGATACCAACAGCAAAAGGAAGGCCTAGGAAAATGTATGCTTGCTGCTGAAGGGGGGAAAAATCTGATGGCAAAGGTTTCAGGAAAGACTGAAGTGCCTTCTTTGCCTTAGTCTTTATTGATATCTGGCCTCCAGGAATCCTATCTCTCTCCTGTAAGAGAAAGTCTGAAGAAAGGAAGATTTACACTTGGCAGACGAGTCAGCTTAGGCAACTTTTAAATCAACTGGACATATATCTGTGGGACCTGATGGGATTCACATGAGTGATGAGGGAACTGTCTGATGTCACAGAAAGATTTTTTGCCAGGTGTTTCAATTACACTTCTTAGTGGCAAAAAAAAAAAAAAAAAGAAAAAATCATTGCATTTTATTCATCAGGTACTTAGCAACTAGTTACTGGGTTTGCTTCTGAAACATCATGAAGTATTACATAGCAAATATATCTACCATGCTTTTAAGGAGTTTATCAGTGCATATTGCTTAGTATGGACAGGTGTGTTTTTTAAGAAATGTTTTCACAGATGTTTTTAAGAGAAAGTTACTTGCCTTTTCTCATCATCAGAGTACAAAAATGCTACTGTAGTCTTCAGCCTGTTAATTACAATGATTGCGCAAAAGAAATTTATCAGAAAGGAAAAAAATATTGCAATTTTAGTAGAAGAAGACAAGGATTAGAATGTACGTCGTTTTCAGACACAAAACTTCAGGATGCAGCTGACCCTGTGTTCTGATCATTGGTTATATCAGGTGCTCCCCTTGGGCTTGTCAGGGTAAGGCTTGGCACCAGGTGGGGCATCAACACATACCCAGCCCTTGGACATTGGAGGTATCCCCTGGGTAGCAAAAATGCTGAGGCAGGCCTGGGACATCAGTCCACTGGTGGGGGATCAGGATCAAGATCAGAAAGGGGAACAAGGGTCAGACACAGCCCTAAATTGACTAGACAGGGCAATGGTGCCAGAAAAACAGAGCTTCAGCATGTGTAATGGTGACTTGGGAAGGCAGATGATGAAACTTAAAATGTGCCTCACCTCCTCTTTCCTACCCCCTGCTTGATATGCTGAGCATGATGCCATATGGTCTGGGATATCACTTGGGTCACCTGGGGTCAGCTGTCTTGGCTGTGTCTCCTTTCAACTCCTTGTGCTGCCCCAGCCTCTGCGCTGGTGTGGTGGAGTGAGGAGCAGAAAGGCCTTGACTGTGTTATCAGCCCAGTGTTCAGCACAAATGTAAAACACAGCCTCACACCAGCCAGCTACTGTGTGCAGTATTGTCATAGGGTGACTTTATGATGCTTGTATCCCCAGCTGTCTGTCCTGTTTATGTTGGATGTTGTGTTCTGTAGCTATGAGACTGGTTCTGAGAGCGAAGGGAGGGAGACAGGCAGTGCACAGTTTGTTTGCAGAAACTGCACTCACTCCTCTGCATTCTGCTCCTGGACTGTGTTGTCTGCAGCACGGACAGACAGAGGGACAGAGATCTCCTGTGCTTTTAGTTAGTTTTTAGCTAGCTGAGGCAGAGAAGTTCCCTGGAGTGTTTTTTTCTTTTTCTTGGGACTGTTATAACCTGTCCTGCACTGAAAACCCAGGGAACACCCAGAGCTCACACCTGCAGCCCACCGGGGCCCAGGACAGCATTTTCCAGAGCAGGAGGGACTGATGAGAGACTGAGCAAGCCAAGCTACATCCACGGCAAGGACTTTCTGGGTTTGTCATCTCTTTGGGCAGTGAGAGATTTTATTGTTTCATATTATTAATTTTTTGTGCTTCTGGATACTTTGATTGTTAAATAAATACTTTTTCCACTTTTCTCCAAGGAAATCTTTTCCTGAACCAGTTGGGGGAGGGGCCACTTGAATTTGCTATTCTGGAGGGACCCCATTCAGAGGTTTTCTCCCAAATTTGCCATAAACCAGGACAACTCTATTCCAGCTAAAGCCTGCACAATAGAACAAAAACTATTGGTTTCAAGAGTATTTAAACATATGTTGCATCAGATGAATGCTTCAGTAGAAATCTAATTTTTTAATGCTTTACATAGTCATTATGTATTAGATTAAAAACCAGAAGAGTCTCCTATGTAAATCCTCTACTCCTTTAAAAAGCATTTTTCAAGTTCCCTAGCTCTTTTACTGCACTTTAAATCTATACTTACATAGAATCCCAGGGTCTGGTTAATTTCAGAGGGGAGAAAATGACAACTATTCAGTAAATTTAAATGTTTGATGCCACATAGCTCTGTGGAATTCAAAGCTTATTGTATGTGTTTGAAACGGGCATGGAAAGATTAACCTTGGAAGCACTTAATATTCAGTGTGGCCCCCTGATCATATGAGCCAGATGTTGCAAACCAAGCTTAGTGTTAATTAAGAAGACACATCTGTGTGTGGGAAATAAACTCACAGAATTACCTCACCAATGATTTGACAATTATGTCAGCCACTACACTAGTAGCAGTTAATACATTTCTTTTAAATTGTATAAATACTCAAAAAATGTAAACATACACAAGCTTTGCTTTTATAGTGTAAAGTACAATCTCAAAGTTAATTGCTCCACAAACAATCATGTTTACAGTGTCTCAAACTATTCTCACAGTGATTATTCTTACTGTTGTTATTCCCTAAGTATTGATGTAGCAGATGGGTCCATTAATGTTAATCAATTAACCAAGACTGAAAAATCAAACTCAATTAGCAATAAATTTCAATAGAGAGACACTTATCTTCAGATTTTGACTGGCATGTATGCTGTAATCAACAAAATATACAAGGATTTTCAATTTTCAATTTTCACCTCCTGACAGTGTAAGTGATGTAGGTCTCATTTGAATAGTACCTTTTTGGCTATAAATAGAAATAGCTATTTTTCTATTTAGCTATAAATATAAAAATAAATATTTTCATTCAGAAATTTTGCATTCTGTCTTCTGCATTCTGGGAAATCATGCAATTTCCCTTAAGCCTTTAAGAACAGATCACTAAATGAAAATTTCTATCCAAAATCTTTCTAAAGTTCATCTGACAACATTTTGAATGTTTTTTAGGAAAAAAAATAGATAATGAGTTCAAGGTTAGGTGAGCTGGTAAGTCCAAGATAATTTTATGTTTGAACTTGGTTAAGTGATAGACTATCTTATGCTGTAGATGCTGAGGAGACCAGATGAAGTGAATGAACAAATTTTGTGGTGTCCTTTCAGTATCCTGAATATTAATCAAACAGTAAAAAGAGTAATTATGAATGTGAATTTTTGGAGGGAAAAAAAAAAAGAGCTTAAACTCTTGACCTTGGAAACACTAAAAGTTCCTTACAATATTTTTTACATCCCTTTTTTTCATTTCAAAGGCTATTCCTGGTGATCCTTTCCCAGCCATGTGCCAAAAATGCATTTATGCTTGCTTGTGCACATAAGCCAAAACTGCGTGTTATGGCAAGTTTCAGCTGAAGGTATTAATCTAAAGATAGGCTTGTATGCCTTTATTAATTCTTTTCTCTCATTTTCAGCACAGAGCTGCAGTCTGCTTTCAGCTGGCAAAATCTGGTTTCTTGATCTAAAGATAGAATTGTTACCCTAGAATGATTAAGTGTCCCTTTTCAAACTAAGGAACACTGAAAAATTTCTCCAAAACTAGCAAGAGTATTGCAGGCCAAATTTTTAGAATTACTCATGGATTTTCTCTCAGTGCTTCAGATGTAGCTGTTTCTGGGTAAGAAAGGTACCAGCTAGTCAGAAATAACAGAATTGATCATATATCCAGAAAGTTTTTATAGATGTGTTTTGTAGACTAAGAGACTCAGACCAACATATTATCTAGAATATCAGTTCATTGGTTTTTTTCAAATCTAAATCTTAGTTAGCATCACTAACTAATCACTATATTAAGTTTAGAACTAATATTTTAAGTTCCACCATATTCAGATTTTGCAGAAAAGTGAACCAAAGGGATTATATTTCATCTTGGCTGATTTTCAGATGAAGAAAATTTCCAGATGGGAGTTGTTTATTCTCACACCTTTTCAGAATTTACAAAAAATGCATTTATGCAGTGCTGATTTGTATGAAGATAACCTCCTTCCTTTTAAAGGAGTTCTGTTCAGGCAGATCTCTCAGTACCAAAGATGCTCACATTTTACAACTCCAGAAACTGATGTTGTTGTGATGATGATGATTGATGATGATGATGATTGATGATGATGATGATGATGATGATGATCCATGTTTACACACACCATTATTTGGGAAGAGTACTTTGGGGACTTGATTTTTTGGGGTCCTGTTATTTAATGAGATTAGATATTACAGTGGGAGTTTGATATTTATGAAAGAGATTCACATTTGGGAATCTATTGTTTTTCTATTGCTTACTTCAAATTTGATTTTGGCAAAGAAAAGAATTAATTTAAATTTATTTCCTGCTGCTTTCCAAGCTGTTTTCTTTTTCTGAAAGAAATTGTTCATCCTTTTAGGTTCCTTATGATCCTTGGAAAATTTCATGCCATTCTTATTAAGAAAAAAATCATACTTGAGAAGGATGAAAGATGGTTCCATAATGGCCAAAAATCCTGTTGGATGTCTCTTTGTTGCATCATAGTCTCACAAGAAGGTCAAATAAGCAAAAGAGAAAATTTAAATTCCATTTTTTCTGGCACTAAGTATTAGCAGATAGAGAATTCATTTACCTAGAATGACCTTTCTGGTACAAGGAATTCATTTGGCTTAAGTCCCACATAAAAACTCTGCACAATTTTTTTCCAAATAAAATTTACATTTCCCCTACATTAATTTTCCTTAAATCAGAACAGAAAATTAAAATTTAATGCCTTCTAGCCCTTGAAGATTAGACAGTAAATTGTTCTAATCTACAGTTTTGTTAGGATATCTGTTTCAAGACTGAATTAATTGAACAAGGTGTGTCTCACTCTTGGCATCAGAAATAGATTCCCATTTTATCATATTTTATTATTTTGGACATTATATTCCTCAGATTATAGTCCTATGGAGGAGAGATTTTAAATCAAAACCATGTTCCATTAAGCTGACAGCATTAAGTGATGATGTTTCAGATTTTAAACAAAACATTTGTAAGATCTCAGGAAATTTCATTATGATAATGTATGGGGACCTAGCAAAATATAAAATCATAAATTTTATGGGATATGCTATTATTGAATGGTTGTTCTTTTTAAAAAAGCATTCCTAAAATATGGAACTTTAGGTACTCTCTGCAGAATTTGTTTGCTTCAGAACATCATTTTATCTTGGAAGTATTGTTGTAATAACAAATTCTGGCAATTGAAAAATAATCAAAACAAGCAAGTTAGAAAAAAGTGATATTCAAACCATAAAGCATTCTTCTTCTAGTTTAGACAGTATTGTGGTGATTCTATTAAAATGTTAGTGGGAAAACAATTTTTTATGTTCTCAGATTCACAGATTTAGTATTTGATTAGTGTGAAAAGTGGCACACTGAAAACAGCACATGTAAGAAAATCAAGAATCCAGAATAAATAGGGCTTTAAATTCCTGACTCTTTAGATAATGTGCAAACTGTGCACAAAAAATTTTATACATTATATTATACATCATCTCTATTGAATTTTACTTAAATCAGAGAAGCTACTATTGCTAAAATTTCAGTGTGGGTATTGAAATACCAGTAAATGCCATTATTATACCAGTCATCTCAGAATGTTTTTGACTGAATGCTTAGAAATAATATGTAGGATTATTTCTTGAAATTACAGCCTAATCAGAATTTCTGATAGCTTTAATTCCAGAAAGGATATCTAGTTTGAAACTTTAAAATACAACAGCAAAATTAATTGAATACTTTTTCCAAGGCAAATGAGATGTTTAAGCACAAATAGAAATACTCAAAACACTATTAATATAAATTTCTCCAACTGGAGAAGTAATGTGCAGATTCTTCGCAAGGGTTTCATTGCACTGTTAATCCTGACAAACAGTAGAGCTCAGATTGTTTGCTGTAAGGTTTATCATGTAGTATATGTATGAAAAATTACTAGTGTGTCATATTCATTGTACTAATGGTTTTCCAAAATTCCATATAGTTAATCCTTTATAAGTTTTTCTGAGGACCCAAGCTCAGAGAGTGGTGATGAACAGAGTTACACCCAGTTGTCAGTCAGTCACTAGTGAGGTTCCCCAAGACTCAGTGTTGGGCCCAGTCCTGTTATAATATATGGATTGATGATTTGGATGAGAGGATTGTGTGTACCCTCAATAAATTCATAGACAGCTTCAAGTTGTGTGGAAGTGTTGATCTGCTTAAGTCAGAAAGGCTGCGTGGAGACACCTGGATAGGCTGGATCCATGGGCCGAGGCCAATTGTGTGAGGTTCAACAAGACCAAGAGTCAGGTCCAGAACTTGAGTCACAACAACCCCATGCAGGTTGGGAGCAGAGTGCCTGGAAAGCTGCTCAGCAGAAAAGAACCTGGAGGTGCTGGTCAACAGCAGCTGAACATGAGCCAGTGTGTGCCCAGGTGGGCAGGAAGGCCAGTGGCATCCTGGCCTGTCTCAGCAATAGTGTGGCCAGCAGGACCAGGGCAGGGATTGTCCCTCTGTACTCAGCACTGAAGAGACCACACCTCAGATCCTCTGTTCATCGTAAGAAAGACTCTGAGGTGCTGGAATGTGTCCAAAGAAGAGCAGTAGAAGTAGAGTTGTCCAACCTGGAGAAAATTAGTCTCAGTGGGGACCTTATTGCTCTTTACAACAACTTGAAAGTAGATCATGACAAGGTGAGTGTTTCCTGCTTCTCCCAAGTAATAAGTGACAGAACTAGAGGAAATGGCCTCAGGTTACAGCAGGAGAGATTTAGATTGGATGTTAAGGGGAAAAAATTAACCAAAAAGTTTATATATTGGAACACATTGCCCAGGGAAGTGGTCAAACCACCAGATAATCTGCAGTATCTGTAAAACATGTCAGAACGTTTCTTCCTTTGCCACTGACCTAACATACACACATACTTAATACTTATAGATTTCTACACTTCAGGTATTGAAAATTACAAAACAGCGTACCATTATTGTGGTTGATGAAGGCTGAACGGGTTAGGACTTAATTGTTCTGAAACTTTGTTTGGAAGCTTACCATTGAAAGAAAACAATGAAGCTTATCAGAGGTCACATAACAGAAAAGGTTTTGATTATGCTTTAGAGAAACTTTCTTTGCCTTTGGTATCCTGTTAGCTTTGAGGAACATGCTTAGTATTAAAACAGAATTTGATATGTCTGGATATAAAATATCATCTTGATATAGAAGGTTATCATGACACTAAATTTGGTATTGTACTTTATTTCTTTCTCTGAAAACACTTATTTAAATTTGCCTTTAAGAAATATTAAAAAATGGGTTGTTTTTTTTTTAAATGGGAAATTATGGTTTTTTGGATTTAATAAAACCAGCCAAATTTGTGATTATCTAAAAAGATAAATACAAATAGTGGTACCATGATAGTCATGAGAATTGTATGCTCCATGTGTACTCCATGTGTACATAGAATGAATTTAGATTAGGTGTCTTTTAAGTGGCCGAACCTAGCTAAAAGACAGCTTTTAGGAAACAGAAAGACAGAAATAGAGGAGACATTCTGCCAAAAGATCCATAAGTGTCCAGGTGACTATTCTAAAGGCAAAGGTAACCTCACTAGTACTTCACTTTTTTCTCACTGCCCGTTGGAATTGGCCAATACCCCAGGTGCCTATACAGTCTTTCTCTTCCTCACAACTGGCTCCAGTTATATCAGACTGTATATTAATCTTGCATGTTGTGAAGAAGGGATCTTTTTTTTTTCTTTTAACTAAGGAAGGCTTATTGAATTTGTGTATCACTCCAAAGTGAAGGGGAACATAGAAGATCAATATGTTATTTTATTCTCAAAGCATCCAGAGATTTAAGAATTACCTTGTGTCCTGCTAGAAAATTAGTACATCCCTCTTCAGAAAAGACTGTCTCGGAAAAAAAATATGTATGAAACAATTGCTTTTGAAGACCAGTTTTCTGATCTATATCAATGGAAATATGAAGGTAAAAGGACCCTACAACCACAAAAATCCTTTTGTCCTTTACCAGGACCTGTCTCAGATTATTTCACAGTAGAAGAGGTCACAACAAGGTCATTAGTTTCCTCCATAATTAGCAGAGATGTAGACTAGCATTGTTGTAGACTAGTTGTGGAACAATACAAATCACTACACCATTGCACCTTGAAAGCTGATATTATTATCATGATGATAATGTGGGATATATATTCCATATATATGATGTCATATGAGTTTTTGGACATCTTACTCATGTCCATACCTAGAACACTTCAATGTATGTTAACACATAGAGTACTTTAATGGATACTTGAATGTGTTCCTTGAAAGGAGCACATATATGCTAAGAGGTTTTCTCTCATGAATAGGTTAAATAGGTTGGAAGAGAAATGCAATCAAGATCTAAAAAATTGCAGGAGGAGTGAGCACCTCAGGAATGCCTCAAGGTGAAAATCCCAGATGGAAAAACAGTTATTCAGAGCCAAAAAAATTTGTTTTAAACAGTTATTGAAACTTTTGGTCATAAAAGCTCCACTGGCAAGCTGGCCCAGTCCAAAGGCTGGGGTGTGATGGGGAGTCATCGCTCTGGAGAGACAGAAGACACTTTCATTACTGATCTGGTAGTGGGTGTCCACACTGGTCATATCAAAACTGGTGGCCCGTGACCATCCGAGCATCTGGCCAAGTACAACCAGCTGCTGGGAACTGAGGAGGAGCTTGGCAGCAAGGCTCACTTTGCTGGGGTGAACACTCAGGAACCCTCATGTCAGCTAAGTGTAGATGTGTCACCCCTGTTCTGGTTCAGCACTAGTCATCAACTTAGACCACTATGATTACTGATCACTTAGATCACTCTTATTTATGTTAGAGTTCTCTTTCTACATTTACCAGCAAATTTTCTCAGGGTTGCAGAGAGATGTGTAAGCCTTCAGTTTCAGAAGCTCTTGTGACATTGCTTTTCTGTCTCCAGTCTTTGAAGCTACTAATAGGATGTGATGTTTCATTATTTAGTCACCATGTCATGAGCTTTGCTGTAATCATGAGGAATTTGTGAAGTGTGAGATAAGTATCTGTGTTAAAACACAGATACAAACACATGTGGATACATATGCACTCAAACAAATTATATTGTGACTATAGCTCTGCTGTTCCTTTCTCCAAAATCATCCTGTCTTCATTATACATTTGGGGTTTACGGTATATTGTTGGTGAGGGGTTTTTGAGGCTGATTTTTTTTAATTTTATATCTCACCCCAATTGCAAAGACGAAGACACTGAGAAAATAGCTAAAATCCCAAAAAGACACATGAACTGGAGTACACTGGGAGTGAATTCTATTAATGAAATACAAATGAACAGCATTTGTTCAAGATGTGTGAGCGCTGTCCTGTATATAAAACACTTTTTTCTATATTTCTCAGTGACAATTTTAACAATTAGAATCATAGAATCATTGAGCTTGGAAAAGACCTCCAAGATTATCTAGTCCAACCTTTGACCAATTTCCACCTGTCAACTAGATCATAGAACTAAGTGTCCTCTCCAGTTATTTCCTGAACACTGCCAGTGGTGGTGACTCTACCTTGGGCTATCTGTTCCAGTGCTTGACCACCTTTTCAGTGAAGAAATTCTTCCTGATGTCCAACTTGAATGTCTCCTGACATAGCTTAAGGCTATCTCCTCTTGTCCTGTCATTTGCTACCTGAGAGATGAGGCCAACCTCCACCTGAGTAGAGCCTCCTTTCAGGGAGTTGTAGGGAGTGATAAGGTATCCCTGAGACTCCATTTCTCCAGGATAAGCAACCCCAGCTACCACCGCTGCTCTTCCTATGATTTACTCTCTAGGCCAACTCTTCACCAGCTCAGTTATCCTTCTCTGGACACATTCCAGCACCTCAATGTCCTTCTTGTTTTGAGGCCCAGAACTGAACACAGCACTGGAGGTGCAGCCTCACCAGTGCCAAGTACAGAGGGACAATCTGTCCTGGTCCTGCTGGCCACAGTGTTGCTGATCCTGACTAGGATGCCATTGGCCTTTTTGTCCATCTGGGCACACTGCTGGCTCCTATTCTCAGCTTTAATTTAATTTGTTTTCTTCTGGATTATTCATATCATGGGGTCTGGAAAAAACAAAGGACAATACACAGAAACATGCTGGAGAATGGTATATCATCAATAACAGAGGTGTTCAAGCTAAACAAATTTTTCACAGCAAGCAAGGGGGTTTGAGTTACAAATGGTTAGCATTTTTAGCACAAGTCTTAAAGTAAAACATGAAGACTACTATCTGTATCCTGGATAAGATCCAATAATTATTCTTTTTTGCAGTAGAACATAATATGTTAGTATAGCATGATTGTATTTTAGTTGTCAGATTTTCCCAATAATTCATCCATTTTTCTATTCTGTAAACCTTTTCCAGGAATAGTGTATTATATTTCTAGGCTGGAAACTAAGTATGGTAGTTCATTAACCCAGATTTAAGCATTTTCCTGGATCCCTTCAGGGATTAATTATGGACATCATACCTTACCAAAATATTCAGAGATTGATTTAAATCCCAAAATTCATGCTAAGCTCATTTTCATCATGTTATCATTTTATGCAAGCCAGATTTTTTTTTTCTTTGCATTCATTAGTATTCAGGATATTGTTACAGGGATCAGAGTCACTACCTGGAAAAAAATACTAATGTAGTGGAGAGAACAAACTGTTTAGAAAAACCTAAGGTAAATTGAACTGAAAATCATTTGCTGTTAAGAACCATTAACAAATAAATTGTGTATTGCAAAGGTGATTACCTTTTTTTAACTTTTTTTAGCTTTTCCTTAAGTAGATTTCATGGAGAATTTAAAGTGAAAATTTGCCAAATGGTTGGAATCTCCCATTCTGCTCATTCAGGCACACAGTCCATAAGGTGGTTTTACTCCAAATTTTATGATAAATTTAGAATGGATGATTTAATGAATTCTTTTTTCCCCTCAGGTCATGCCTAATACAACCCTATTCTCCTATTATTTAAAAACAAACAAACAAACAAAACCAAAAACCAAACAAACAAACAAACAAGCTTTCCTGGTGAATAATACCAAACCTCTAAACTGGGCAGAAGGTTTACATGCCACCACTCACCAGCTTGGAGAATACACAGAAAAAGAGTTACAAACCATTTCCTTTTCCTGATGCTTTCTCTAGGTTTCTGATTCAGCCAGTACAATCCTTATACTCTCATCTTCCCCAGGGTGAAATTTGCCTACTTAAGATTCACTTAAGCCACGGAAGCACAGCTGAAGAGGGACACAGGACACAGTAAACAGCTCATTGCTTTGTCACCGTTTCAGGGATGATAGAACAAGAATGCAATATATAAACATGCATTTGGTTTCCCAGGAAGTTAAAATACTGCTGCAGTCTTTGAGTATCCTTACTATTTCCCTGCTTTAAAGAACAATGAGGTAGACAAACTCTTTCACAGACACCTATTTAATTATTAGGTATTAAAATTGAGTGGACAAACATTTTTAACATTAAAATGTGACTATAATACGTATGTCTAAACTGCAATGAAAAAGGCAAAGCAATCAGGAGTCTATTTTATTAGCTTTACAAGTGTTGAGACTCAGCATCCAAATTTATAAGGTGGTAGTTATGCCAGCTCAAAATTCAAGGCTGAATTCTAAGGTCAGTTTTCAGTGTCAGCAAATGCTCTCCAGATCCTGCTGTGTTTCACTTAATAGCAAGGATGAGTGAATTCCATCTATAGGGGAGCATGTCTTACACAGAAGTTACTGCTAGGCAAAAGTCAATACTGAGATGGAGCAGGATTCAATATCTGGTCACTTTTTATATATGGACAGTTGCTTCTTTGTGTTCAATCAGGTTTTTTAAAGAGTGATGATTTAAGAGCAGATGTGGAGTTAGAACAGTTTTAAAACAAGATGTTTATTCTGCACTTAGATGGTAAAATTATGTGATTTAATATGAACAAGATGGCATTTGTGGTTAGGATCTAATCTTGCTAGGTGTAGAATATATAAAAATGGTAATTGAAATAATCATATCATTTTGTTATTTAGCTGCCTATTAAGATAGTTAAACCTCAGTTTGGATCAATTCTTTATGGGTAAATATTTGAGTAGTAGTAAAGCCACTTGGGTATTATTATATCTTTATAATGTGTATATAGGAGAAAATACATTTATAAGGTGTATTCATAGGTAAATTTGTATACATGAATATATATTGATTTTGTTTATCAGTGTGGTTTTGCCCATATTTTTGGTTGGGCTTTTTTAGTATGGATTAGACAGTTCCTAATTCCTGGATGTTTAAATTGACAAGCATTTTCTGCAAGCTAGCCTTGATAATATGTCTTTTTAGTAACTTGGGCAAATACACATGTATTTCTCATATCCTTGACACTGATTGCATATGTATTCTATCAACTCACACTGCAAAGCCACGTACATATGCAAGTAGCTTTCCCTAGACCAGAGCACTGCAACCTGAGCCACAAACCCAAAAAACAGCATATCCCAAGGCCACTCACCACAGAATGCTCCAACTTACAAAAATAAAATTGAATACAAAATGAGAAACATTGTTTTTGTGTGTCAAACCTCATCTTTATGCTCCAGAGACATGTGATTGTACAATTCTGCACTGTCCAAGAGCTTGTGTATGCAAAAAAAACCTTTCCCCAAAATCCTAAACAAAAAAAAAAAAAACCACCTCCGAAAAAATCCCAACAAACAAAATCTTAAGTAAATGGGTGCTTCAGAAACTGCTTTTCTTTGCCAGGAAAATCCTGCAATCTTTGGCTGTGAAAAATCCTTATTATCCCTATTTTGTTCTGCTGCCTCTTGAGTAAAGCTCTGCTCTGTGTCTCTGGGCTGGTTTTAGGCTTCCACCAGGCTGTGGGAAAGAAGAGCTGCGGGCTGCTGCCACCTACAGCTGGAGCGCCGCTGGCTCCCCGCCGGAGAAGTGGACCCGGCACTAAAGCCCCTCTGGACAAAAAGCAGTAGATCACAGAAGGGAGCTGAAGGAGGACACTGCAGAGCTAGTAGTAATTGGGTTTAGCCAGCTCTTTATGACATTTAAATAAAACTAGGGGTACAGAGAAAGTAAATCCTCCAATAGCATATTCAAGTAATTTGCTTCTCATAAAAGCATCTTCCAACTCGCAGTAGCTTGCAGAAATAAATTTCATAGAGAGAAGAAAAAAACTCAGCTTCTGACAAATCTTGTGTCAGTTAACATTTGAAATGCTTTGAGATTTGCCAGGAAAAAAAATAAAGAGAAAGATTGTACTCTCTTGGGGTATATTTAGTCACTGATTTGTGTGTTGCAAGTATTTTAAGATGCTTAGAATGTTGTCCCCTATAAGTTCCATCCCTCCCCCCCTTGCATTTATATATCTGTTAAAAAGAAAAACAAAAAATGGCACACTAGATTAAGAGCTCAGGAGAGCAGGAATAATAATGTCCAGCAGTGGTGTGCCATTTTCTGCCACTCTTCCAACACTTTTTGTTCTGAGCGTTATTGCAGTATTTTTTTCAATACAGAAAATACAGGGTTGCTTCCATCTAAACATTGTTCTGTTCTGCTTAACCTAGTAAATATTGGCATGACAAACACTGTGTGCCTGGGAAGGATGGGAAGTTGTTGTTTGTTCCATTCGAGTATATCCTCTTTTTTCACTACTACTGTGGTGTCTGAGGGTTTTTTCCCTGTGCTCTCCTGATTTCATTTCACTTTTTATACAACAATGAAGCAAAGTGCTCTATGCGGACCTATCAGGGTACTTCAATCCCATAAAGGATTTCTTATGCAGATAGTCTCAGTGAGATTTAGCAAATTATGTACTTTAGGAGAAATGCTGTGTTCATGGAAGTATCCTTTCAAAGTGAAGTGTGTAAGCGCATAGGCAAGAGCCTGCATGGCACTGCTACTTTATTTTCATTTGCACTGCAGAAAGTAGACTTTTTATCTTGAGTCTATAATATTGAAATTAAGCTTGACACCTGGTTTACATTTTTGAAAGCAGAAAGGGCATAAGAATGAACTGCAGGAACACATTATGTTATTAAAAAAAAATCAACATATTCCAACCATGCTCCATCCTCCAGCCTGTCTTTTGTTTGAGCTAACTTATGCCTGCAATCAGCATTTTTTGAGAAAAATTAGCTTTCTTTTAACAGGAATTATGCACTGATATCTGAGTCACAGAGACTGATATTCTTTCAGGCAACATCTCCAATTATCTTTCTTGACAGCGGATGTTAAGGGCATATTCCTCTCCATCTAAATACTCTATTAGTTAATAATTAGTAATTGTACAATTCAGTGTTTACATGTAAAGGAGTTTAATCTTCTGATGCAGGATTGGGATATAACACTGCAGTAGAAAAGGTAGAAAAATTGAATTTGATTCTGATTTTACATCTGAGATTACACCATTTGAGAGTGCTGAGATTTTCTTGCTTATGTGGAGTTACTCTGATTTATGCTACTGAAATGAAAATCTAATCAAGCCCCACAGCTGGATACATTCAACAATTTTTGTTCACCCAGAATAACTTGGGATTGTATTGATCTGCATTATAGAAGTGAACAGAAAACAACAGGAGGGAAATCTGAGAAACAGATGTCTCAATTAGAACCTAGTAAAAGTTCTTAAGGTGCTTGTTGCATTGCCATACTTGGCTTGATCATCCTCAGAAATCAATGAAGAACCTGCAGTCAGAATTGTACATAAAAATGTCTTGAACTTTTAAAGTGGTTTCTATGGATAGAAGGTAAAGCGTTAGGGGTGGAGGGAGATTCCACCAAAACTACTGCAGTTCTGTTGATTAAAAATTTGTCCAACTTTAATTATTCCTTTCAGAGAAGAATAGCCAGCTAGAAGGTGAGAGACAGGGTGGTATGACAAGAGAAGGAAAACAGAGCAATAAATTAATTATCTGTAGGACAGACTAATTCTAGATTAATCTAGAATTAATTAGCTAGATTAATCCTCTGTAGGAAAAAAATTGATGTGGTGTCACTAGTTTGCTGCTACTGGTATGTGTGTTGTACCACTGGATGTCAACATAAAGTGAAACCAGGAAAAAGAGAAATCCACTTGCCCCCCACTTCTGGAACAAAAAAAAGGGCAAAACCTGTTCTACCTCTAGCGATGGCAGCCATAGTTAAATGTATGTGTTGCTGAGAAGTCTGAGAATTCATCCTTTGGGAAAAAAAGTCTTTCCATCATTGGATGACACTGCAACCCTTACTATAGAGTGGCTAAGGGATCCATGCATGCCTGATGGATAACAGCAGGGATAGGGTGTAAGGTGCAAACTAATATAAAGACACCTCTGTCATATTTCTCTTTCAATATTTTAGGCATTAACATGTATTTAATGTAGCCGAAGTCCAATGCTTTGATGCACTCCTTAGAGCCCACTCTTAGCTGAATACATACTAGCTCATGATTAAGCAATCCAGCTTTTTTGTGCTCCAGTTTAAAATGGCTTCTGAGTAAGTGCAGTGCAAAGAAGGCAATTGCAAATAAACATTCTCAGGTCTTTCTACTTAAGAATGAACACATAGAGAAGTATAAAATTGGCCTGTTTTCCCAATCTGACTAAATAATTTAATAATGATGATTAAATCAATATTATGTCCCAGAGCCACATCAATATGTACAAGAATCCAGCACCTCAAGGATATGTTACAGAGAGGAGACTTACTTGATTCAATTATTTATAATGATAGTGTATCAATAATCATAATTTTTTCATGAATTAACATTTTCCCTCATCACTATCTTCTTGATTTCTGGAAGGAGTTAATTATTACAAAAGCTTTCAGCTATTAGAGTGATCTTTAGCACAGGGAGATGATATAATGATAACATTCCTGAAATGTTACAACACTCTTCCTAGAACAATTTTCCAATTAAAGCATTGAACTATAGGAAGCTAATTTCCTTCCCACTCTGCTTACTTGGGTAAAGAAATATATATTAACAAATTAATGGTTTCATTTGGCTCGATTTTTTCCTACAGAAGTGACAGTGAGGATTTTTTCTTACAAGCAGTCACCATAGCTACTGGCAAATAGCATTATGTTTGCCTGATTCTCTCTGGTTTGACTACAGTTCTTTTTCAAGGGGGAAAAAAAAAAAAAGAATACAGCTTGATTGTTTTCAGAGAACGGAAACCTTACATAATAACCAATTAGTTATGTCTGAAAAGTCAGAGTCTCTGCAAAAGGAAGGGCTCTCCTTTCTTTATTCTACAGATAACATCACTGTGAACTTTTGCATCTAGTTTTAGACACCTGAATGCTTCAAAGATTTTCTCCCATTAAATGCTTTCATCTGTATTTGACTCAGCTGGAAACAAATTTGCCACAGTACCATATTAATAATTATTTGGATGCAAACATTTGCAATTTTTTCTGTCTCCACCTTTTTTCTCAATTTAGACAAACTTTAAGTTGCCTCAGACAGTAATTCAGATTGCTTGCTTTCAACCACTTCCTAGATCCAAGTGGTGTGTAAAATTAGCTGGTACATTCATTTTGACTTATGGATTTTCCTAAATGCATAAGTACAACAATCTGTGCCTGTTCAGACTTAGGTAGTATAAGAAGCTAAATGCAAGCTATGGCTGTCTTTTTTCTATCTTTGAATTTTTACAGGTATTTTTCACAGAAGAAAGTTTCTTAATTGATGATGTTTAAATTGATGTTCAACTTTTTACAGGTATTTTTCACAGAGGAAAGTTGCTTAATTGATGATGTTTAAATTGGGACAAAAGTATTTATTGATTTATTAATGGTGCATAATTATTGATTTCATAATGAGGAGTGACAATAAGTGAACTAAGAATTCAGGATCAATATCAGCAATGCCACTGATAAACCACAATATCAGACACAGGATAATAAACCCCTAAAAGTTTTCAAGAAACTTTCAATAATTTATTTATTCGTACCCACACACCAGGTGTGCCTACCCAGTCCCTCACAGGCAGTGTGGATTTTGCAAACACTGAGAAGTGTGGGTCTGCCACATACAGACCCTTCTGTGGAGATGTGGATGCTGAGCATGTACTGACAGGACGAGGGGGCCTGGCCTTAATCCTCAGTAGAGTGTGTTTAGATTAGATATTAAGAAAAAATTCTTTACTGTGAAAGTGGTGAAGCCCTGAAACAGAGAAGTTGTGGATGTCCCACCCCTGAAAGTACTCGAGGTCAGGCTGGATGGAGTTCTGAGTAACCTGGGCAAGTGAAAGGTCCCAGCCCATGGCAGGAGGGTTGGAACTAGAAGTTCTTTAAGGTCCAATCCAGGTCATTCTTATGATTCTAAATCCTTCTCTGGAAGTACTTTTTTTCCTATTTGACTGCCCAACATAGGTGAATTATTGGCTTGGTCTAGCTGTGTAACTTTCAGATGACTTAAGTTAAAAAAAAGAATTCCCACCCTTTTTGATGGTGTAGTGAGGGTGTCAATGTCTTAGCAGGCTGGATGCACCATACAAAACATTGGAAGCAAGGCATCTTGGTAATATTTGTTTCAGTTTTGAAGTAATATCTTGCTGATTAGACAATTATTTAAAAAAAAAAAGAAACAAAAAGATTGCACTTAACAATCAATAGAGGAGCTGCAAAAATTGTTTACAGGCATTAAAATGAACACGTACAGGATCAAGTTTTGTGAAAAAATCTGATCATCACAGTCCATTGTTTAAAAATAACTTTGAAGGAGATTTTAAAAAAAGGATTCTGTAGTATCATATATAATGCTGCAATAAACTATCACAAGAAGAACCAGAGAAACATAGTTTAACATATCAAATTATGTATGTATAGCTGCAAAAAGCATGCAGAAAATGATAATTTAACATTTCTAAGACACACTGTAGCCAAATAGACTTACATAAGCATTATTTGGCTATTTAAGGTATCTGTCATATTTGTTTTCCCAATTAGATATACACATAGAGTTCAAAAAGATAGGTGTCACATAAACTTGCCCTTGTCTGGTATAAATTTCAAGTTCTAGATGAACTCATTCAAAGCTCTGACAGATAATGCTGGCAGTGCCTGTTCAAGCTGTCTGTTCCACTTCTGTGTTGGATGAAGGAATATATGCCTGCATCTCATCACCCAGTTTGGCATTTTAGTGTGAGCCAGGTGGATTTGTATTAAGGTACTGAGCTGTGAAGAGAAGCAACCGAACCATGGTTACCCATTCTGTACTACAGATTGTCCTGAGGTGGTGTTGCCTCCAATAGGGGATGGTACTGACAGAGGGGTTGAGACTCCTGGCCAATTTGACTGATAATGAAGTACATGAAGGCCAGAGATTAGAGAAGTAGAACAGTAATTTACCTTCCCTGGTAGCTGGGGTTTTTTTCTAGATTTAATTGAGTTTTTCATTAAGGTTTTTTTATTATTATTATTTTAGCTGTAGCATATCCTGTAAAATGCCTTCAGTTCTTTTAACTGTTCCAATATAATTCGTGTTTTCTGACACATTTGCAGCAAGAAGGTATTGACTGGTAATATTTGCAGTCAGTGGAACTTACAAATATACCTCTGTCTTTCCTGAGATAGTTTCACTCTTCTCTAAAGGCAGTTGGTATAGCCAAGGGTTTAACCTTCTGATGATGTATCACATTTCATTCTTCTTTCAGACTTCAGTAAATACAATTCAACATTGCATTTAAAAGCTGAGGTTTTGTGTCTGCTAAGAAATATTGGATCTGCCTTGCTGATTTTCTTCTTTTCTGACAATAACATTTAATTATTTTCATATAAATTTTAAGAAGGGTGTCATATGAGTAAGGTCTGGTATTGTTTCATATAATGTGAAAGATGGAGAGTAGCAGACATGAAATTAAATACTGCTCTAATCTACATGTCTGTGGTGTACCACTTCTGAGAGGAAGGGAGCACCCAAGTGAATGCCCATGGTTCAAAAGGAACAACAAATGCCAGATGGTCAAAAAAAAACCTTATGAAGTTTTATTAGTAAATTATACACATCATGGAAATCGGAATAAGTTAGTCCCTTATCTTCTGGTAGTAAGAGAAATAAAAGATTTTTTTTTAAAAGGGGGAAGACAGAGACAGAGTAAAAGATATCACTTGTCCTGGGTCCAGCATCAATCTGGCCAACAAGGTGTCCAGGGTCCAGGGGGTACCACTAGGTCTTTTCATAGATAAGTTTTTCCCACCCTGAAGCTACATTTCTCACATTCCATGAAACTGAGTTATCATGCACACATTCTTCTACAGCTTCCTGGAAATGGGTCAGAGGGCTTCAGAGGTTTTCTGTGGTCTTGTCCCCCACTGACCTGTCTTGCCCACTTTTTGACCTCATTCCTGTGCTTGAGCTGTGCTGTGCTTTTCTCCAGGAGCCTGAACAAGGATGCATGTCCCAGAAAGCTGCTACCCTGCCTCCATATGGACCTTTTTTCCAGCTGCATCCTGTTCTTATTTGCCCATTTGCACACTATGTTCTTGCACAATATGTTCTAAGAAAGTTTTTCATTCTGTGCTGGAGAATGAGTGCCAGAACCACTAACAGTGTTGTGTTTGATAGCTGCTCATTCTTTTGGTCATAAATTAAAATTAATGTGTTCCATCTCATAAGTGTGAGAGCACTGGATTACAGAGGTCATATAAATGAAGAGAATAAATTTTTTTCTTAATTAGGTTGAAGTCCTTTATTCTGCTGGTTTTGTATATTTTGAAATATTCTGAGATACTTCTGCTTTCTTCTTTAACCATGCTAACTGGTCATCCTGAGTTGCTATTCCTAAGTGTTGGGTAAATCAGTATCCCAATGAATTGCTCACAATTACATTTCTTAACATCCTAGAGAGTCATTGCTTTTTTGTCATTGTTAAACCTTACTGCTTTATTCAGCAAACCTAAATTTACCTTCACAAATTTTGCATTTTGCAGTTAAGTTTTAGTACTTGATAATGGCAACAAAACTGGACACTTCCATATAATTTCTCAGGAGCTGGAAGAATTTATTTCTGCATTCCTGAACATCGTTTAATATTTACATCTTAATGGAAAAGATTTAGTTTATGAAATCACTAAAAGGTTGGGTAATTAATTTTGTTTTTCAATAGTACATACTGACATCCCTTCGGTGGTTTTTTCCCTTTCTCAGTTATGAGAACACAAGCTACTTATCTCATAGGATGTGTGACATTTTTCAGGTGGTTTTGGTTCAAGTACACATGTACAGTGACTCTCCAAGGCACACAGATAGGATGAAATATTCCATAAAATAGATTTCTGAAGCTGGACTCTTAGCTGTTGAGATTCTGTGTGCAAATGGAAATGTATAGCCTGAAAATCACAAGATCATACAACACTTAGGGTTGGAAGGGACCTTAAAGATCATCTAAGTCCAACCCCACTGGCATGGGTAGGAGTGCTATTCACTAGACCAGGTTTCTCAGAGCCTGATCCAAACTGGCCTTAAACATTTCCAGGGATGGGGTATCCACAGCCTCACTGGGTAACCTGTTTCAGTGCTTCACCATCCTCTGAGTAAGGAATTTCTTTCTAACATCTAATCTAAACTTGTCCTCTTTCAGTTAAAACCATTGCCCCTTGTCCTTGTCATATAAAAAGACCTTCTCCTTCCTTTTCATAAGCCCCCTTAATGTACAGGAAGGCCACAGTGAGGTCTCCCCAAAGCTTTTTCTTCTTCAGGCCAAACAACCTGTTGGGGGTTAAGTTTGTTCCTTTTACTTAGAGAATTTTTCCCCACATAGTTGCTAGGAGACTAAGTATTGGGTGCTAATGGGTGTTTAAGAAACAAAG
>VYXD01003632.1:182665-283595 GCA_013397195.1 Hylia prasina
CATTATCAGTGCTGTAGTTGTTGTGATTTGTTAGCATTGTTATAAATACTAGTAAAGAACTGTTGTCTCTACCCCATAACTCTGCCTGAAAGCCCCTTTAATTTCCTAAATTACAATAATTTGGAGGGAGGGGGTTTGAATTCTACATTTCCTAAGGAGGTCTTGCCCCTCCTTAGCAGATAACCTGTCTTTCAAACCAAGACACAACCTCAACCCTCTCAGCCTGTCTTCTTTGGGGAAGTATTCTCCTCTGGTCATCTTTGTGATCCACTGTAACAGGACATGTCTTTCTTGTGTTGAGGACCCCAGAACTGAATGCAGTAATCCTGTGGGCAGAGGGGAGGAGGGGAATCCCCTCCCCTGAGCTGCTGGCGACTCCTCTTTTGATGCAGCCCAGGATGCAGTTGGCCTTCTGGGCTGTGACCACACACTGTTGGCTCATGTCCAGCTTTCCATCCATGAGAACCCCCAAGTCCTTCTCCACTGGTCTGTTTGCATGCAGTTCTTCTCCCAGGCTGTACTCATGTCTGGAATTACCCTGACCAAGGTAATTCCGCACTTGGAAGACCTCACACTTGGCCTTGTTGAACTTCATGAGATTCACAGTTCTCACTGTCTGTGTCACTGATGAAGACACTGAAAAGCACCAGTCCCAAGACATAGCCCTGAGGGACACTGCTCCACACCAGCCTCCACCTTGACACAGAGCCATTGACCACAACTCTGGTTGTGGTCATCCAGGTCATCCATAGACTCTGGTTGTGTCTGCCCATTAAACAGTCCATGCATCAAATCCATGTCTCTCCAATTTGGAGATAAGGATCATCTCAAAAACCTTACAGGAGTCAAAATAGATGTCATCTGTCAGTCTTCCCTTGTCAACAGTTGCTATCACTCTGCCATAAAAGGCTACCCAACTGGTCAGGTACCATTTGCCCTTAGCAAAGCCATCCTGGCTGCCTTGGGTCACCTCCTTGCCTTTTCTGTGCGAAGAATATTTTAAATATTCTTGGAAACTATGGATAAGACCGATATAATGTTAAATAATTTCTGCCATTGTCTTGAAACATTGAGGTTTTTTTTTACATAGTCATCAAGGATTCCTGGCACTGCATATAGTATGCATCTATAAATCTAGAACAAGGTCGAACTTTAGCTTGGGACCCAAAGACAATAAAACAGAAAAGAAATAATAAAGTAAAAATGAAGTTGGACATTCAAGTTTTAACTGGCACGTCTGAGTTTATAGAAAGAAGTGCCATACCCTTTCTGTAGGAGCAGCAGTATGACAAGAATAGTAAATTTTTGGCAGTTGCAGCTACGCAGTAAATGTCTTCCTGAGCTTCTTGTGGAGAATATTTTTCCTTAAAAAGCCCAGAGGGAAAGACATATCATATAGCAGAAATGTGTCAAGGAGGAATTATCTGGAAACTATTAGAAAGACAGAGTTTCAGTGCTTGAAGAAGAGCAATGTTACAGAAATAATACCTTTTCATGCATGTTGCAAAGTTTAAAAAGCTGAAAATGCTTTCAAAAACTTAGAATCTAATTAGTGAGAGGTAAGATAGACATGGGTTGTTGTCATATGCATTTGCATAAAAATAATTGGAAGTCATGTTACCAGCTGCAACATTTAAAAGAGTGTAGTGCTAAAACATGAAGGTTGAATCAGTTTCTCTGAGGCTGATGGGAGATGCTCAAGTATGACAAGCCAGCATAACAGATAAGAAGGAAAGGTCTAAGACAAATTATGATTAATTACTGTAAAATATAAACTGAAGCCCTTGGGAAACTGAGAGATTTTGTTTCCTTCATAATTTAGAAACATTCTGAATATACTTCCTAAGACTAGACAAGGCATTAAGGGTTGGAGGCACCTATACTATTCACTCTTACTTCTTCTTTACTGACTGCAGCAAGAAAGGTTTCAAAATTTAGAACAGGTAAATGAAATGTTGCAAGGAATGATGCCATCAATATATGTCAAGGTCAAGGTCAGCGATCAGTTCTAGCAAAATCTCTTTAGACTGCTCAGCCTGTGAAGTCACTAAGTCAAGTAAAGTCAAAATATTCCTTCATCTTGGCTGAAAGTAGCCAAATGTTAACCCCAGGTTGCAAACATATTTTTATTTTGTAGATGTCAGTTTATTAGTCCCTGCATAATGTAGTTGCATTCTTGAGGCTATTTTTTCTTCACAGCAATTTGCTTGAAATGTCTGTGGAACTACTAACAGACCATAGAAAAAAAGGATTTTGATTGATGCAGTTTTCTGAATCAACTGGCTACTGCAAAAAGAAATCAATGTTATTAATTCACGATCTTCCAGTGCCCCAGAGGATTGTGTTGTAGGAGAGAAGCAGGATTAGAGTCTGAAATGGTCAGGAGAGGGTTATACAGTAGAGCCTTTTTATTCCTCTCAAAGGACCTGGAGCCTGTGGAAACAATTTCACATCATTTCTTGCACCACTGATAGTTGTGGCATTTTACCTGGTGTTCTGCTTGTTAATTACAGATGAGAAGTGCCAGTTTTCAGGGAGTATTTGATGGTGAAAAGAAATTAATAATGTGTATTCCGCTTGAGAAATCCTAACTAGGGGTTGTAATTCTTGACAGTTCTTGGTGGAGAAAAGTGGCCATTTTTTATCAATGGCTAATTTGTCTTGAAAAAGTAAGTGTTTTGGCAAGCTGGGAATCAACTAATGAAAGAAAGTTATTGCAGATTGAAGTTTTTTACACTCTGCTGATCATTGCTTATTTATTTTTCTTTATTTTTCATTGGCTTTATTATCTCAGAGTAGGCCTGAGCCTGATACAGTGAAAATCAAATTAGAAACAGTTCACTTCATCTGATTCGGTTTTCATTAAAATCCTTTAAATAATACATTAGCACACATTACATCTGACATACCTAAAGGTATGATCTGGTTCTGACCTGCTCAACTTATGTGGGCACTTGGTAATTCCATCATGCTTTAACTCAATGTAAATTGGACTTCTGCTGCAACAATCATAAATGTTCTTAATGCTTTCTTGAGTTTTTATGAAGCCTGCATGCTACCAGTTTTCTAAATGGTTTCTGCCTCAAGTATGATTATAAAATCATTCCTAACAGCTTTCTTACAGTTTTTTTTTTATATTAGAAAAATAAATTTTCTTCAATTCAGGTTTATATACTTTCTTTTGAATGAAGCCCCTGAAATACGTGGAAAAATTTGACATTGCATTTTTAAAGCTGCATTTATAAATGTGTTTACCTGAGCAGATGAGGTTTGCAATACTCTATCAGTAAAGGATCTTAACAAGTTCCACACGACCTAAAAGGGGAAGCAGAGGAACAGAAAAACACTTGCCTTTTAGAAAGAAAGGTTGCAGGATGGTATGAGAGGTGCAGGTATTCAGTGGCCATATTGTGTTTTGCAGGGAAACTGTCAAAACTCTGATGTGATGTTGGTTTACTGCTCAAATATGAAACCTCTTCAGAAGACCCAGGTGGCAAAGAATCATCATTGTTGATTCAGCAAGGAGCACTCATCTCCTTAAATCTCTTCTGGTTAAAAACCTTTGTCTGATGCTAAGGGACATGGCAATTTTCTTTTGAATGAGACTTTGGGCATGAGTCTTAGTTACCTTAGCTGGTAAACGTTTAGAAATTTGTTATAAATTTGCTAGATTCAAAAATATATATGGCAGATTTACACACGAGTAACCTACTGTCTGAAAAACAAGAGGGATTGTTGTAGTTCTGCTTGAACACCCAAATAAATTATCATTTCCTGTACAAACGTTCAGTTCTCATTCAGCCACTATTGTTTTCCTTCCTTAAAAAAAGCCACCCTTCAGTGGTAGAGAAATGGATCCTTTAAGGATATTTTTCAATTTGATTTATTGTTTTCAGGAATTGGGCTTTTGTGTTCCACAGCATAAGTCATGATGAGCTTCACACATTAGTAAGGCACTCAATCACTCTATTTTACAGAATACAGTCATACAATTTATGACCAAATTTGTATCCCTACCTTGAGTCCTTAAAAGTGAATTCTTTGTTTGTTTATTCAGTTGGGGTTTTTATTGGTTTTTGTTAGGTTTGTTTTTGTTTTGGTTTGGTTTTTTGTAAATTAAATGTATTAATTAAAGGAGTTAAAATAGAACCTTTGAGAAGTGTCATTTCTTATATTGGAGCATTTTTCATTTTTTCCAAATACAGCAAAGCCCCTTAACTAGATAAAACTTGCTGAAATATTCCCTCTTGACTGTGTTTGAAGAGTTACTTCTCTTTAGAGGTAGTATTAAAAGTATTAAAAGTATTTTTTCTTTTGTAACTAGCTGTGATTCTTTTCCTTTGACCATCAGCTGAAGGAATTTTTTTTTTTTTCAAAATCCACAAATAATTTCTTTACCATCATCTGCTGTGTTTACTGATTCTGGATTCATGGCAGCCTTTGGCAGAAAAGCTATTTTCATGTCTCCAGAACCATTCCAAAATAGAAAAATTTCATATGGAATTCTCTGTAAAAACTTTCATAGATTTCAGCCCTCACTGAAAAACTAGATTTTCAGAAAGAAAAGTTAAATAATGCTAGCTTGTACTGCACAAAAATCATGAAAATGAATCTTAATTAAAAACCATTTAGAAAAAAACATGGATGTGGGTCTGTGTGTATACTTATTTCAACAAAAATATCCTTTCAACTTGTTGAATTCAGCAAAAATTGCATCAGCAAGAAACTCCTGGGAAAATAGAGGGAAGAGGCAATAGAGAAGAACAAGGTCTATTCATGGCGCAAGGTATAGAAACTTCAGGGAAGGAACAGAGAACATAGTTCTATATCCATGTGCATAGAAACAGAGATGCCAGAAGCCATCTGATTTGTTCAGATTAGAACAGTTTTGTCTATATTGTAGGAAAGTTTTATCAACCTTTCTGAAAACAAAAATGGATAATCACAGCATTAAGAGTCGGAATATATTGATGAAAAATGCTACAATAAATAAATACAGGTTAAATTCCTCTTTGGATAAGAAAATCTACCCTCATTAGCCTGACAGGAGTTTCAAACTTATATTCTTTAGTATTAAAGATTATGTGTAAAATCAGTAATTAGTTTATACACACACTTCAACTGAAAGTTTTTTGTGGTGTTGTTACTTTTTGACAGAATAATAATCAGGCTCTGTAGTTTAAATTTACAGTCCACAGGTCAATTCAAATTTTATGTGGTGACCAAAAGAGAACATTTCTACATAGCTGTTGTGTTTTCACACATGATGAATTTGCTAAATAATACAAATTTGCAACAAAGATATTTCATCTCTGGTCCTGAATTTTTCAATAGATTATTTAATGTCTGTTACAGTATATACTGAAGAAACTGAAATTCAGTAAGTCATTGTCATGATCTTTAAACAGAGCCTTCTGTTCTGTTTTCCTCTTCCTTATTCCTCCACTCCTAAACAAAGCAATCCCTGTGAAAGAAGAGTATTCAGGAGAGCAAGCTGGGATATAAACTGTGAGGTACTGAAAATGGTTCATTGTCTGTAGTACCATGATAGAAGGGAAGATATGAAGAGATAAAAATATAAAAATCTGTATAAATAGCAAGTTCTCTGCTTTACACATTTGTATTAATATTGTTTCCTTCTTAACCTTTACTCTGTTTGCAGTTTTCCTGCTTCCTTTAGTAGAGAAACATTTTTAAAGGATTCCCTCTTGTGAAATAGCAAGACTTATAGTATTCTTTTTTTAAATAGTTGTAACCTTTTGCATGTCTTGTATAGGCAAGCAAGCAGTTAAGTGTATTCAATTAGCCTTGAAGGGAACCGTGGCAAGTAAAATATGACAGCTTCAAAATGTTTTTCAGTGTAATGTCATTACAGCTGTCCTCTGTACTGTACCTAATATTCTGGCAACCATTTCAGACAAGGTTTAGGTGGTACAGCTTTACGTAGGTTTTTGCTGTTTGGGTTTTTTTCGGGAAGAGACCCACTTTTAACCAGATTGTACTGGTCAATCCATAAGTTTTCTGATAATCTTCTGCATGACCGCATTTTGAAATCCTAATCCTATAGAAATCCTATAGAAACTCAAATATATCGAAGAGGAGCCAACAGTACAATTTGAAAAAGAAAATCTTATGCTGGAACACTTACTCGCCATTTCCTTATATTTAAATATGGAGTATCATTTTAACTGAAATATTTGACCCAAAATGTTGAGATGACGCATTTATTGTGCACCAATGAACACCACTGAGTCTGTTACCCACCTTCTTTGCACTGAGCCACGTATTGACTCTGCATTTCATCCCCTTGGAAAGGCAATTGTGAACATCTCAGTTCTGACATAGAACTGAGATGTTCACAATTGCACTACTTAATGGAAAGCATAAGCAAAAGTTTGAAGGAATTTATTTCACCTTCATTCTGCATTGGAATCATTCAGGGTGTCTCTACCACATCTCTGCATACCTTTACACTATGGATTTGTTATCTTACTTTTTGCTGCCATCTAGTGCATTTTATAGCCTAAGCCAAGCTAAACTGGAAATGCTTATAAAAGGGGACACAGCTTTCAAAATGTTGAGATTTATCATTAAAAATTGAGAAAAAAACCCCAGATTTTTTGTCATACTCTAAAGATTTTTTTCCCTGTGCAAAATAGCTCTTTCTATGAATAATCTCCTTGGCATTTTTCAGTTCTTTTGACCCTGCACCATTTGCCTTATCTAAAGAATTTCTTTCAATTATTTGCAGCTTAAAATTAACCTGTGATCTCTGCAATCCTTCAGGTGTTAGGTATACATTTATGAATATAATTTAAATCTTCCTGTAGAATATAAAATAATATAACTTGAACTATTTGATAAACAAAAAATGCTTGGAAAATGGAACATTCTGAAATTACAAGCATTCAGTTCAACAGCTGGGTGTTTGAGATTCTGAAAAACATATTTTGCTTGGCATTTGTTTGCAAATCACAACAAGTTTGAAAATTTGATTATGAATGCCAGTTAGACAACTGACAAGTAAATATTTTCGGCATTGAAAATGCTCAAAATGCAGGGAATATCCTTCACTGTCCATTTGGCCTGATCTAATGTTATTTCACCTGTGTAAGCAACTTCCATTTGACTGACTGCTGTAATTATTAATAGCTAAAATCTTTCTTGAAATTAAAGTGATTGTCTGTCAGGTTGCCAGCATTCTTGATTTTCCCTTATAGCTATCTTAATAAGAAGAAAAATGAGCAATAAAATATACTCTGAAATTATAATTTGCATTGTATTACATTATTAGCTAAGGTACTCCTAATAGACATTGCCCAGGGAGGTTTAGAGCCTCCATCCCCGGACATGACACAAAAGCCTTCTGGGCACAGTCCTGGGGAAATGGCTGTAGGTGACCCAGAGCAGAAGGCTTAGACTGGCTGACCTCTGGAGGTTCCTTCCAACCTCAACCATTCTCCAGTTCTCTCATCTTTGAACAATAAAATCTACCTCTGGTACAATATTGGTTCCTCTATTTTTTAAAGAATCTGAATCTGACAGCTGCTTTTGTTAAGTGTATTATTGTGGTTTGGTGGCAGTCGGATAACTTTAAACATTTGATAATGGCTGGTACTTCTATTAAAGGATTTCATAAAGGTGCCTTTTTCATACTTAGAAAAAAACCTTTCTGGAGATAAGCTTAGTATGGCTTAGTTACAAATGCCCATGGATGTTTCAGAAATGTAACAAGTGTGGGGCAAAGGAATATAGGATGAAGAAAATTGATTTTAATCTTGTTTGCTTGATAGTGCAAAGCAAAAGCATTGCACTTGTTTAGGGTCCCCTTGTGACAGAAATGTGTTTTACTATAAAGCCAATGCCTGGCTACTCCAGGAGTTAAGAGGAAAGGGTATTCCTTCCTGGTAAACTGTGTGAACACTGATGTCAGCAATATCTTTATGCTGACTGAAAAACAGACTCCTAGACTTGCAGATAGGCTGTAATTTCTAGAAACACAGCTTTTGACATCTAAGGGTGTCCAAAGGACAACTAAACTATGTATGAGAATAGCACTAACCCATAATCTTTCTCTTGGTTTTATAAGGTCTGAAATAGCATTCAGTAAGATAAACATGGTGATTATTCCAGTTTTTTCTGGGTGTTTGCAAATGAAGCAAAGAAATTTGAGAAGTGGGGCAACAGGAAGTCCTTTATTCTTTAACAGCTCCTTATAATGCATTACAGATTGGTAAGAAAAACATAACACTAGTATGCTGCAAAATGATACTTTGCATTAAGATCAGAGAAGAGGGCTGAAGTAGCACAATGTAGAAGAGAACATCTAAGACACTAAGATGAAGAAAAAATGGACAATTTAAAATACAAAAGTGGCATAATTTTAACATCTCATGCATTATTAAATAGCCTATGATTTTGGTGTTACATTACGCCTCTGCTATTTTAGGAATTACGCAAAAAGCTGTGCAGTATTATTTCAATAAAGCTTTTATGTAACTGTATAAAATTGCAGTATATTACTGCAAATGTACAGAGCCTTATTGCAGTGAAGTACATTAAGATAATGCCAAACCAAGGGCATCATAATATATGTAATAAATTCTGTATAGTAGTTTTGCCTTATCATATTAGCATAAGAGCATTATTTTATTTAGATGACCATGAAGTTTACATTACAGATAGTTGCCGGAATCATAAACATTGTAAATTGTCATAACACGGTCCTGAAACCTGACTGATGAAGGCTCTCAATTGTGCTGCTTTGTACTTTGGCCTACTGCTGTGGATATCAAAGTCAGAAGCAGTCAGTTACACTCTAATAACAAATTGCAAAAGCACAAAGCATTTGTAACATGCTGGGCAGACTTTCAGTTGCTGAATTCATTCATTCCACGTTTGTATCTACAGTGAAATTACCAGACTTGTTTAACTTTTGAAGCATTTAATGTTGCAGGTCATGGTCTAGAGATGCAGTCGGACACGAAATGATCACACAGAGACCTGGAATCTTTTGAGATGCAGCGCTGAGCCGAAAAAGAGGCCTTTGTTTATTAATTTCCAAATATATACTTTTATCAAGGTGACAATGGATTGGAAGGTGAAATTCCCACCTCTCAACCACATTGGTCAATCAGACTGTCAATCACATTCTCCTCCCATTTGAAGGAATGCAAACACTGGCCATATTTACAAAAAGCAATTCTTTGTTTGTGTTAAAAGGCATGGGAAAGTGAGAAACTCTGACTCCAATATGAAACATCAGAAGGCTAAGAAAATTCTGGGTGACAGTCTAGAGGTACAAATCTTTTTGGGATGTTGAAGAGATGCAAAAAAATGCTCAGAAGTACGAACAGTATTAAGGAATGTGTGGGTGAGGTATGTCACTCCTGCTTACACACAGATTTGAGGAGTGGGCCAGCAGTGAGATATGAATCCCTGCATTTTTCCAGCCTACAGAAAAAGAAGCACATGAACTGAAAAAGTTACCAAGCTATGACATATTCAGGTTTCCTATTTATGTCACTGAGATCCTTATAATTGAGCAACTGCTCAGATAGATCCCTTACCATGGTGTTCAGACATTATATTGCCCAATCTGAATCTTTCTGTGTGTTAAATTCCTGTTATAACAGGACCCAATCCTCAATGGTTTCACAAGGCACTGTCTGAGTGATTATTAACCTATAATGTTAACACACTTTCATGGACACATCACTTCAGATTCAGTAGGAAAGAGCTGTGGGGATTTTTTAAATCTGGAAAAGAATAAAGAAAATGAAGGCATAAAGATAATATTGAACCATTTAAAGAGGCTGTTACAAGGCAGATTTTGGTACATACCATCGCACAGTTTTCTCAGAAGGAATTAAATGGCCATGGTACCAATAGATTTCATGTGGACTCAACAGAAAAACTGGAGTGAAATAGAAGTCTGACTTTTCCATACAAACTACAATGATTGTACTTGACTTTACAGTCTTTCCCATCTTATTTTATGTCAGTTTTGAGAATCTGAAAACAGACATGTTAAACCAATTTCTTCCAGCATCATTTTTCCTTTTAATTTTCCCAACTAAGACTTTTGAAAGATGAACTCTGGTATCTTTTCAGGAGGTGACCGTTTTTATTCCACTGGCTGGGTGTCAATCTTTATTTTCAAGTTATTTTTATAGAGGTTTTTCTATCATCTGCATTCAGGATTTATGGCATTTTTCAAACAACAACCCTTGTGGGGTTTTTTTGTATTTTTTTTTAAATTACTGACAGCTATTCAGAAAGCAGTAGAAGGGAATTTTTTCCTAAGATGTTACATCCAGTATATCATCATGTATAGCCTTAAGTTTATTTGCTTAGGTTTTTGATAAGCTTGCAGGTCTGCTTGTAATAGTGATACCTGTTGACTACTTATTGACCTTTTTGTCCTTTCGGATCTGACCTAGATATCAGCAGTGGCTTGAAGTTAAAAGTCCCAGACTATTGGGGAGTTTCGTTTGATTTTTTGTAAGAAGGACTATCGTGTTCTGTATAACATTATTTTTTTTAAAAAATTGCTCATTATAACTCCAGTTTCTATTCTTTTAGGGGGAAAAAATTGTTTCTTCTGAAAAGAGTTTATTGTGGAGAAACAAGTAGACACATCAAAGCTAAAAAAGCTTGTGCATGAACTTCAATGAAGGGAATACAGTTTTAAGGAAAAGTTTTCTGGGAATGTGGGAACATACTTAGAACTCAGGCAGGCTTGTAGAGAATGTTCTGAAGCCATTATCACACCAGTAGTGTTTGGCTAGTTTGGCTGGCATTAAGGCCATTTTCAGCAAGCTAATGAAAGGAAGTCACACATCCATTCACATGAAAATACCTTTAATTAGTTTCCCTTACAAAATTTTAGGAATGTTACAATATTACTGGTTTTGCTTCTGAAAGCTTGCATTTATGAACCGGGCTTCAAACACAAATACAAAAGTAATCATAGTAATTTTCTTAATTCAGAATAAAAAGGGTAATTTTACATTCAGCTATTTTCAGCTTTTCATTCCAAACAGAAATCTTTCCCTGCTGAAAGACAATGAAATAGTGTTTCTCTCCAGCCAGGACACTAAGATTCTGAAACTAAAGCCACAAGGTAAATGTTGCTAAATGGAAGAAGAAATATATGTTCATTCCAGTGAATTACTAGTGTTGGATGGTCTGTGAGCAAACAACAAAAGTTGTTAAAATGGAAATGTCTTTAAATATGCAGTAAAGGCTCATCTGGATCATAATTCCACAATGC
Organism: Hylia prasina; assembly: GCA_013397195.1. Lineage (NCBI taxonomy): Eukaryota > Metazoa > Chordata > Aves > Passeriformes > Sylviidae > Hylia > Hylia prasina. Next base: position 193,941 of record VYXD01003632.1, read on the forward strand.
TTGATGCTGATCTTCTTAATGCACCCAGAAAAAACAAAATTATACTAGTTTCACAGATGAAGAGCCTTAGCATTGAGAAAAACCCTGTCTTCCCTTAGGTGAAAAATTAATGAGATTCAAAGTTGTATTTAGCCTCTAATTTGAATTCCTTTACTACCAAAAAAATTTCATATGATGTTTTCTTAACTCAAGTCTGCAGTGATAGCAGAGGGATCTCATCAGGTTGCTCTGCAGGTGACATGTTGTAGTGAAGCTGTTGCTGTCTTAAGTATTCTCTTCTGTGAAAACATCTAAGAGATTTGCCCAAGGTCTGAAAATCTGGGCAAGAGCAACTATTTTTTCCCATACACCTTGTAGGACATGCTAATCTTACTTTACCTTCTGCATCAATACAGCAAGATTTATTGGAAAGCGAACATTAATGAGCCTCAGAAGCATTTATTCAAAAGGCAGATGACCAGCAGTCATCCGATTTTTGGTAGTTTTCATTCTTTGCTTTGTTAGGGGTTTTAAAAAGTAATTTTCATTGACAACGGCCCACCATAAGAAATGACACATATCATAGTCGTCAGAACAAGAGACTCTTCTGCCTGTAGAAAATTTTTAACAATGAATGTATTGCTACTGACACTTTGAGACTAGACAGCAAAAATTCTGTGTTAGATATTATCAATTTTGTCTGCCTTGGCAGCTCTATTAGCTGATTTCTAGAAAAAAATGACATGATAGATGGAAATGTACATATACAAAATTCCAGGTGAATGTCATGTTTTCTTATCATCATTTTCAACCTTAACTGATAATAATGTCTTCCTTAATGTTCCAGAAATGGCTAGTGACCCTTTACAAATAGGGTATGTTTGTAACCTCATCATCTCTGCACAACAGCTCTTTGAGATAAATTGCTTTAATCTGCCTTGAATGGAAACACAATCAGAAACAGACCTATTATTTTATTCACTGTTTTCTTCAAAACATCTTAAATTATACTTAGCTGCTTTGTAAAACAGAAAGGGTATGACATAATAAGCAAGACTTAATTTTCACTGCCTTTACTATACAGAAAGTGGCCTTTTCTTTACTTGATTTACTTCATTATTGGGTCACTGGGCCATAAGTTGGTGGTCATGATCTCCCCTCACTGGAATTACCTTGTAACCAATCGGAGATGATTCAGCACAGTTCCTGGGTTGAGTTTCTTTGTGCCCTCTAAATTCTGCATTCTTTGTGTTCATTATCAGTGATAAATTCTTCTCCCCCAACCTTGTTAACCTCTCCCTAGGTCTGAGAGAGTACCCAGACAATAGTACCTTTATCTTATCTCCCGTTGTGGTGCCTTAACTTACAGTCCAAGTTTCAGTTATCCAGAGACGAATATTCGAGGGGGCTGTGGTGGTCACTGGTGGTCACAGGTGCCATCTGCCCTGTAACTTGGGGTCTTCTTTCTTTGACTGGTGATAGGCCTACAAGAAGTTGCAAAGTTTGCCACAGTGGGAATTTTTGTCTGGATGCATTACCCAGGATGTGCTAACCAGGCCTTGCTTCTGCCAGGCCTGAAGTTAGCACTATCCTGTTGCTCCATTCTGTGCTTATCTCATGGCAAAGTCCTTGTGGGGTCTTAGCAGTGTTTGGGACAGCCAGCTGTGCTCCTTAAGTCCTTACAAAATTGCAACTACACGATAACAGAGACATCATTTAACCCAGCATAAACATGTGTCTGAGCATTAATATTGCTTACTTGTTCTCCTTCATAGTCAAGAATCTGAGGTATTATAAAAACACCATCACCCTTATTCCACTTATGCCAAAGAATTTGGACATGGTTCACTAGGTACAGAGGTTTGCTCTCGTCCCTAAAGTTCATGGTAAGTAGGCCATCCTTACATTTTATACTGCACTTTTGTTCTTGGCCCTACTCAAGGTCCACTATAACATTTTGCTGATATTATCCAATCCTTTACCTCTAAAGGTTGACTCATGGCTGTTGGAGTTTGACACTGGCCAAACACCAGTCACTCATGCAAGTTGTTTGCTCACTCTCTTCTGCAATAGTTGGGCAGAGAAAAGGGAAAAAAATTAACGAAGGGCTTATGAATTGAGATAAAGATTGGGAGAAGAACACTCTAAGGGCAAAATATGTTCAAATTTAAAGATATAAAGTAAGCTTATTATGAACAGAGTGTGAGGAGAATAATGAGAAATAAAATAAGCCTGTAAAACAACTTTTTTCCCCCCAGCCCCTCCCTCTTTCCCACTGACAGCCCACGGAGACAGTGCATGGGGTTTTTGTTCAGTTCGTCACTCGAGATCTTCTTCTCATCCATCGGGGAGAGAAGTTTTTCTCTGCTATGCCATGGGGCCCCTCCCATGGGCAATTTTCTCAAAACTGCTGTGGTGTAGGTCACTTTTCCACAGGGCGCAGCCTTTTATGGATAGGCTGCTCTAGTTTGGAAGTAGAGGCTCTTTATCTCTGGAAGCAGGGGCCCTCTCTGTCTATTCAGGTTTCCCATTGGATCACAGGTTTCCTTGGTATCCACCCACTCTGATGTGAGCACTTTTCCCATGGGTTGTGAGTGGATGTCTGCATCCCCCACGGACTTTATGGATTAGAGGGGGACAGTTTGTTTCACCAGGGTCCTCACCATGGCCTGCAGAGGAATCTCACCTCGAATGCTTGGAGCACCTCCTCCCCTTCTTTTCCCACTCACCTTGGTGCCACCATGTTGTTTCCCCTCACATTTCCTCATTTCGTCCTCTTCTCTGACTGGAAGAAAAACTGCTGCCAGTAGGTACCATTGCAAACAATTTTCACCAACTCAAAAATTCCTGCAGGATCTGGCAGCACCAAGAGGTCCATCTTGTCTAGGTTCCATGTTGGGAATAATCAATATGATAAATAAATGTGTATGGAAAACTATTATAAATTAAATAATGCTGAGGAGTAAAATGCATTAAAAGAGAGGAGGATCTTAACTGTCCAAATGGAAGGGTGAGCTCTCAACCAGCAGCTACCCTTCAGGAAAGGTTCTGGAACTTTATAGGTTCTAATATTCTCTGAAACGATTTCTGAATAATCAGTGAAATGCACCAACTCTGTGCTTAGTAACAATTATGAAAGTAAAGAGTAAATCATTGGTGAGGGGGAAAAAAGTCATGATGCATAAATATTAATCGATAAGGCTCCATTATTTCTCAATAATTTTGTAATTTTATTCTCAAAACGGTAGTGATAAGGGTAAAAGAAGAGAGAAGGATGATGGATGAAATGGAATTTTCCCAGATTATTTTGGAGTTTTCTGGTGTGGAAAAGGGATGTTTGAAGGGTGACATGCCTACAACATCAGGAGATTCATAAGAAAACAAACAGACATTAATTTTTTGTCATCTAATGGAGAAACTTGCGTACATCATGTAAAAAAGGACATAAAAATTCAAAGAGAGCAGAGGTAGATGATAAGAAATATTTCATGCATAAGCAATGGAATAATGCAACACAATGTAGATATTCAAAGTTGACACAGGTTTATAAAATGATCAGACTTCACATAGGAAAAAATATTTGTTAAGGACTGTGAAACACATCTGTCTCAAGATGTCCTTCTGCAGGTCATGAGAGGATGAATGTCACTTAAAGCATTAAAATTGCCCTTTCTTGTGAGATGTCCACTGTCAGAGACAGGACATTGATATCCCTTTACAGCATGCAGACTTCCTCCCTTGTAGTCCTTTTTGTTCCTGGCTTTTAAGGACTACACTAGGAAAAACAAAAAAGTCCCCACAAATTTCCAGTCCAGGAAGGCTGTTCAGACCCCCTCGGTGTCACTTCCAAGGACGTATTCACAGCTCCTGGGATTTGTACAGATTTCAGGGGAGTGAGTTTTCTGCATTTGCCATCACAGAACCTGGGCAAGGAGTCTGCTGTGGACCAGCAGGAATAGATTCAAAGCCGAGTATGAAAGCCTTAAGGGATATGCAGCATTTCTACTCTCTCTTTCTTGATTAAATGTGTTGCAGCCTGGTTGTCACACAAATCTTGACCTGCTAGTGAACTCACTCTGACAAATGTCTGTTGTTATCAAAACGCAGAATTGCCGGAAGTTAATGTCCCTTGCAAAGTCCAGATTTTCCAGTCTTTGGGCCAGATCATTTGTCCTTGAGTAGATAGCCAAATGCAAACTTCTGCAGAGTGCCTGTATTGCTGTTCCTGACACTGCAGCTCCCAGACACATTTGGAATTTTTCACTTACTCAGTGGAGTGGGTTCACCCAGGGGAGCAGGTAATCCCCAGCCCAGTTACCCATTTACCTCCAGAAAGTAAATGGAAAGACAAAAGCAAGAAAACTGGTGTGCTGAAATAAAGACGGTTTAATAAATGAAGATAATCAAAGGAAAAAAACAAATGATCCAAAAGCAATCATTTACCCCCAGCAGACCAATGCCCAGCCAATTTCCAAGCAACAGCTACTTTGGAAAGATGAGCTCCCAGGTTAACTGCTGAGCACAGTCCCTTAGATTATGGGATATCCCTTTGGCCAGTTCATGTCAGCTGTCCTGAGTCCCTTTCCCATCTTCTTGCCTACTCCCAGCCTGCTCAGAGTGAGAAAACATAAGACCTTGAACTGGGCAAGCACTGCTTGCAGTAGATAAACATTGACACTTTAACACTATTTCAGTCTCAAATCCACAACACAGCACCACGCCTTCTGCTTTGCAGAAAATTAACTCTTTCCAATACAGCTAGCTGGAATAAATGTTGTGAGCCTGATACTCAGATCTGTTACACCTTTTTTCACCTCTTTTATCTTTGCTGCTCGTAATAGTGCAAAATTGGAAACATTACCAGTGTAGTAAAAGCAAAACTGGTATGTGCTTCTGCTACCCTGTACTGTTTCAGGGGAGAAGGCACAGCCTGATGTCGCTGTGCTTGGCCACCGGTCAGTTCTTTGAAGCAAAAACATTCCATTTCAAGAATGCATGTCATGTTAGCTAAAAGGGAGTATAGCTTTGCTTGCCTGAAGGAAGGGTTCTGAGTTTCTCCAGTGAGCTGATAAGACATGTCAAAAATGACTCAGATAGATCACCAGTTCTTTTTCATATCTCATAAAGCAAAGCATGTGTCATATTGCCTCATCAGTCACAACTCTTGCTGGGAGACCACTGGTTTTCCCTGATAGGTCAGAGCACAGCTGTGCATCCTGCCAGTCTCTGTGAACATTGAGTTAATTTCTTCTGGGACAGTGGGAAGGGATTATTTTTTTCTTGTCATCAGATTGGCTGCAATAAATTGTGTTTGGGGGCCTTCTGACAGGGTCTCTGGCATGCATTGGCAAAGCTCTGCTGTTGCACTATGACAGGTGGTAGGAATGTGCTGAGGTTACACTCTTGTCTTCAGAGGGCTGCATTTCCTGGCAGGCAGGAGTGCACAGTGACTACAGAGCAAAGTATTCGTTGAAATTATGATGAATGAGGGATGAAGCTTTTTAATAGCTTGGGTAGTAAGAGGATGATGCCTTTTCTCCAGGATACTTAACCTTCATAAAATAGGACATAATACTATTTCAGGCACTGCCTGCAACTCCTTAAGAATGAGAGAGTGCACATTAGTGGCCGTCCCCTGGCAGGTGGTGACGTAGGAGGAAGGAGTGATTAATGTACCTTTTGTGATCCTGCATGATTTATGCTCGTGATTCATAGATGAATTCATGGTTCTTGTGCTCTTTGCGTCTTACTGAATCACACTGACTTAGCTATGTATACAAAAAGATATTTGATAAATAACAAATGGTTAAGGAGCTTCATAAAATATGGCTTTCTTGTCTTCCCTAAAATTTGAGATTTATGGAGTCCTGTGAAAAGCAGATTAGGTTGCCTGTTTGGGGCATAACTTCCCCACTTCGGAGATAAAGGTGACCCTCAGATAAAGTGGACAAATATACCAATATCTTTCTTGCTGTTGCGTATATTATATACTTTTCAAAGCCATATCAACCATCTTTTATGTATCTTTCTCTTATAACTTCTATTCATACAGCTTCAAGTATTCTTTGTTTACTTAAATCACTTAATAACTATTTTTGTCTGGTTTTAGCATTTAGATAATTCCACTGTGCATGACACAGTCTTTAACAGTAACAGTGTAATTAATGTCATATATAGGTAGTGTACTGTATAGTAGTGTTTTTAACAATGAAAAACTCAACCTTCCTTAAAACATCTGAATCTGCTTGGTTTTCTCTCTGCCCAAGTGATGCTGCCATAGCTACCACCTGTGGAGCTGAACAATTACAGCAGCAGAAAATTTTACCATAGAAACACAAGAGCAATGAATCACTCCATTCTTCCAGTACTGCAATTTCCAGTCTAACAGAAAGTGCTGGAACACAGGAAGAACATAAATGATACCTTGGCACAAACACTGCTTTAGATAATAGCCAGAAGAAATAGAATTATATTACACACAGAAAATACACTTAAGGGTAGCCATATGAGTTACAGGAATTTCTGCCATAAATTATTTCATGCACTGTAAAATCTTGAAAGACTCAAGCCAACAACTGCAACACAAACTGTTCTTACTCTGCTTTCTCCACAATTATCATGCAGATTCAATCCCAATGGAAATATTCTCTGTTCAGCTGCATTAACAGAAACCTCTGCCAGAGATCCTCATCCCAAAAACATCACTGTGAGATAATTTTTACTGCCACTTGACAAATGCAAATCTTATGAACATTAACATATTTTAAAATGGTTCAGTTACTCATCTCTTTAACTAACACCTTTAAAAAGAAATTGTAGTGTAGGTACAACAGGAAAGTGAGATTTTAAAGGAATTTACTCATCATGTAATAGAATATACTAGTTAACTCCAGAGTTGATCTTATGTTTGAAAGAGTTCAGCAGAAAATAATAAACACTAATAAGTGTTTATAACCAACTATGGTTTATATCAATTCTAGTGAAAGATCTCTTAAAGACCTTATCTCACAGATGATACAATGGCAAACTGGCATATTTATACCAGTGGTTATGATATTCCATTACTACATTTATCACATATAAAATATTCTAAGTGAATGTTAATAAAGTTAAGATTTTACACATTTAATTGAAAACCTTTTAAAAGAAAGCAAATTAAAAACTATATTTGTTTCTGATCACAGTATTTCATTTACTGCTTTTCTACTACTGAGTGTCCATCAATTTAGTACAGAAGCTACACATGGCAGAGTATACAGTTCAGTGGTAGCTGTGCATCAGTAGGATTTCACACTTTTTAGCACCCTGTTTTTCAATATCCAATACACAAAAAAATGTAATTCTCAACTCTGCAGACGAATCTAATATTTCTTATTTTGATTTTGGAGTCATTTGATTTGCAACGCATCCTGATTTGTCACACAACAGTATTTTTTTAATATTATCTTTTCAGAATTACATGACTTTGAGTAAAGCAAGATTTTTTTTGTTGTTGTTGTTGTTTACAAAGAGAAGAAACACATGCATCAAAAAATTCAGCTGTTTTACCAGCTTCTGTAGTTCCTAAGTGGATTCATAGAGATCATTGTCTGCATTAAAGCATCTGCCATTGTGCTAAAGATTATGATCCTTATGAAACCAGTCATCTGTTTCAGATAAGCTGAACATTCACACTGTGGTCTGACCTTTCCACAGGTTAAACCCTGTTATGTTGGAAACTCAATACAGGTGGGAGTTTCAAGAGAAACATTCTTTGATGTGAAAGTTATTCAGATGTGGTAAGACCTTGACTCCAGGGAACTACCTTCCAGTTCTGAATGTTTTTAAAAGGCTGTAGAAAACCTCTGCACATCAGAAGATGGAATCAGTTAACAAAGAAAATATTTTCATTTTTGAGTTGTGTAATTCATTTGGATAGCCCAGATGACACTTGTATTTTTAAATTTTACACTTGTAAAGAAAATGCTACATAACCTGAGATTTTATTAAATTCTACGGATTCTAGGGCAATTTATGATCCAGGTCTGAATTAACTTTTGGACTGAAGGCCCTGTTTTAGGTTAGCCTTTAGGTACCCAAGTGTCTTGGAAGCTCTCTGGGAGCATTTTTCACCTTCTCTTTAGAAATTAAGAATGTTGAAGCCTGCAGTGGAAGCATGAAAGAGTCTATTGTTCTGAACCAGGGATAATCAGGATAACCAGAATAATTGGTATAATCTGTCCCTACCCTTGAAGAGGCATGTAGCAGAAATTGAGAGGACTGAGGTTTAGTTGATACTCTGGGGTTACTTTTTATCAATAAATCTCTAATATTAAAGCAAAGTAGTCCAGAAGTAGAGAATGGAATTCCAGTTCACCTACCTTCAACTGAGAATTTAAATTAAATTTCTGATTTTAATTATGCCTATTTGTGTTACAGTGTGTGAAAAGCTGTGATTTTCAAGATCACCTGTTTTCAGTAGTACTGTCATAATCTGGTCAAGTGAACCTGAAAGCCTGGGAAAACTCCAAGCCCCAACTCTAATTACTAGATCATTCTTCAACCACAAGCAGATTGTTTCTTTCACAGCATAACTGAGGTGTTACTTGCCCTTACTAACTCTAATGTGCATTTCACTTATAGGAGGACTGATATCAATGAATAGGAAGGAACGGAAGGAAGAAATTCCTTCGTTAATATTGCAGCCAATATGGCTTTGTAACATATTTGTTAGAAATTGACTAAAGGAAGTAAGCAGAAAGGGTTAAAATATACTCTCCTCTTGCTGTTTTAGAGCTCTTTCTCTTTTTTCCTTTTTTTTTTTTTTTTTTTTTTTTTTTTAATTAAGTTTTTCTTTTTTTTTTTTTTTTTTTTTTTTTAAATAAGGTATTCCTATTTCCTTTATGTGGTAACTTTAAAACAAACATGACCACAAGGCATCACAGTTCATTCTGTGCTTGTTTCTATGGCTACATAGCGGACATCCCTATAAAGCAAAATAAAGAGGTAATGGTTGGAGAAAAGGCACAATTAAGGTAGTTTTCATGAAGATAAAATGAGTAATAATATCAATACATGCTAGTAAACTGAAAAAAGCACTATTGTCCTTGAAGACTTAGCAGTCAGAATGAAACATCCCATCGTGTTCACTGGTGGTGGTAGTGGTCAAATATGTCTAATTCTAATTCCATGATCTCTTCATTCTGCTATGTAAACACAAACACATCAAAATTTTACGGGAAAAATATGGATACACTTTTCAAATCACCATCCTTGAATCAGAAGTGTTTTTGTCAGAAGAGTACAGCATGTATTAGAGGTTGAAACACCACTCACTCCGCCCAGCAGTGAAGAGCAGTGTCTGTAAAATATTCAGACATTAGAATGAGACAGTGTAATATCAGAGTGTTACTAACAATTGCTCCACTTTCATTTGACATGGACAGACATCATGCTGATGCACACTGGAAAAGAAAGTGTTCAGAAGGTGTAAAGAAACTAATTTACCCTCAAAAGTTAATATTGTCGCAGGCACTGCCTTGCTAAATCTTAGTTATAGACACTCTATATCCAGAAAATAACATGAAATTTTGTTTATGGACAAAACTACTCTAAAATTCTCTGTGATTAAATGCAGAGTGTTACACATGCTTTTCTAATTTTGATTTATTTTAGTTATTCATTTATAAGTTCAAGTGTCTTATTTAAAAGAACTGCTTAATTCCCCAAAATTTACAAGGTTAGATAGCCAATAGAGCCAGACTGACAGAATGACTTCCTGCTATTCACCTACATAAATGTAAAGAAATGTGTCAGCACTATGATATCAAGAGAAAGTTAGTTGTTGCTCTGAAGGGAATCTGAAAGCAAATAACAATACTGCTAATGATGTCATGATGCAACTATTTCCCTCTACTGTACATTCTCCTGTATTTTACTTTTTCAAGATAATGATTTAGCTTTTGCTGCAAATAAGTCAGATGATCTGACTCATCTGACTTCTTGAGTACAAGCTAGAGAGAAACTATTCTCACAGCACTTAAAGATAGGTGTATTTGAGAAAATTATACACAAATGGCCTTTTGTACCATTTATAAAGATCAGCTGCAAATCAGGCTTCCTCTGTTGCACTTTGGATGAGATTCTCTGGGTGTGTCACCAACTGTGCTAATTCTCAGCGGCGGACCAAGTGTAACAGCTACAGTTCTTACACATTTAAAGAATGCCAACTCTCAGTTTTATACTATTTGATTTTTACGGTTTTTCGGATTTTTTATGTCCTTCATAAGTCATAGCCATCATCGAGGAATGTGTGAAATTCAGAGCTGAGGCAGCAATCAAAGTAAAAGGTCAACCTACAAGACAGAACAACTCAGGCTATTGATAAAGAGCATATTGTAACAAAATTGAAAGCACACGGTTATTGCTAACTTTTCACTTCAGACAATATTTTCAGTAGTTGTACTACTCAGTACTTCTTTTGTCCTTTTCATGTTCAATTAGTTGTGCAAGCTTAAGCAATTACTATTTGTGAAAGCTTTGTGCACTGTCCTGTACATTGCCTTTCATTTTAGTAGGAGGAAACTATGACAGAGCAGTCAAGGTTTGGTCCTTCAGACACTCTTACTTTTCTAGCTAATTTTTGTTTTCAGTTTTTGTGACCTACCTTTGATGTCATTTAAAGAAAGAGCTTAGATTGAATTTGTTGTAGAAATTTTGTTAGAGCCATGGACAAATGGAATCTATGAAGTTTTCCTTAACCTCCTACACTTGAGTTAAAGTACAAACAAAAATCTTATGATACAGAAATTTCTTGCTCCTTCTGAGAGCTGGTGGTACTCCAGAGAAAGGATGAACAAGAAAACAGCATTGAGGCTTTATTTTCCTCTTTTATTCCCAACAGCAGAAGAAAATATCTGAACTACATGGGGAAGAAAGTGAATCTCAAAGAGATAAGAGAGACAGATGGGGTAGACACCTAGAAGCCTTAAGAGATGGCGGGTTTTGGAACTAAAGAAAAATGTTATTTTGTTTTTATGGGAAGTCTTTATACTACATTCAGCACAGGTTCCAGTGCCTGATGGAGGCCAATTTTTACTAGTCTTGTTCTAAGGAACACAAAGTTCTAGGGTGCATAGATTTTTTTTTTCCTTCTCTGGATTTCAGCATCCATGCATTCAGCAATCCAAACATTCTGTGCTTACAGTGTAATTAGATACATCTCCAGTGATGAAACACCACTGTTGGGCTGAGATAATATTTAACTCTAGACTTTTTGTACCATTATATGTGAAGTGATTCCTGAAAACCAGTGTTCTTCAAACATGACCTACCAACTCAGTCACATTGTGTAACTGATGAAGTGCTAGTCTGAAGGCTGTAAAAAGCTATTTGGGAAATTCCCAGACTCTTATTTAAATCTATTAGGGGCTTATCTGTACTAGAGCTAAAGCTCTGGGCAGTCAAACTACAGATTGAAAAGGCACAGAGATTTGAATTACCTTCTGAGGCAAAGAAATCACCTTGGTCATTGGTAAGGAAACTTACATTATCTAGTTTGCACCATTCAAGGAATTTTGGCTAATCTACCACCTTTTGTAAGCCATAAATCTGTAAAATATATGGCAAATGCAATTGTTTGTGTCATTCATAGATCACTTCAAGCTTCATAATATAATATGGCCTAGATTCAGGTGTTAATAGAAATTAACTCAGCCTTACAACATTCCTAAGATTTGATGTTTTAGAGGCTACAGTCTGGTATGCTGTATAGATAGTAATTCATTTCATGTGAGGTTGAAAAAAGGAGGTTGAAAAAATATTTTCTGTTGACAAATGACTTTTAGTTAGAGTTCAAATACTCTTTCAAAAAATGTGTAAAAGTCCAGTCAGGGTTCTGCAGTGCTATTTTTACTGATTAGATCAGTGGTGCATTTTTAATATGTTAACTACCATGACATGGTACAAGTGCATTTTTAATATACATTAGTATATGTTATTATAGAATAATATTTTCTGTGATGCATAGTCAGAAGAAACAAGGGGTTACATTTCACTGGCCACTGTTCAAACACAGATGCTAGTCTGCAAATGCTTACTGCTTTGAGGCATGATTTATGTGGAGCAATACTATCTTGTCCTTTCTTAACTTAAAGAATCAGAAAAAAAATACAAAAATCTCCCAAGTCCCATGGGTAGACAACCAACAGAATTTAAATATTAGAAACTATGTACAAGATTTACAGGCAAAGTGGAGAGATACAACTTTCTCATTAAGGCTAAAATATTGTTGTGTAAATATGACTCATAGTCATTCCCTTCCGTGGAAAAGCATTATCCATGGGGACTTGCTCTTTCTAAGCTGTGGCTCTTGACCCACCTTGTGGCTCTGTTAGCTATTCAGAGAAAAAAGCAGAGCACATGCCTGTGCACCCAGTTTTGTATTTTCATTAAGAAATGAACAAGCAAGGTACAAAAGTTCTTTTGGCAATCACTGAGAAAAATAAGTTGAAGATTCAATGTGGAAAGATGAACCATCAAAGAAAGATTCTATTCAGGTTTTCCTCCATGAAGTTCATTCCTTTGGAATTTCTCTCTTGTGGTATTTTTAGGATAGTTAGAAAAAGGAATATCCAAAGTGAATGGTAAAGGTTTTGTCAGTTCAAAGCAGCTGTGGTTTACCTGGTCACTTGGGATGGCAACTCTTCATAGAGCCTTTCGCAACTGCTATTTCATTCATAGCTTACAATACATTTTTTATGTTTACAAACATAAATTCTTATCTGTAAATATCACACTGCATTATGTGCCTATGGTAAGATTATCTCCATTTTGTTGAGCTAGAAACAAAAACCTCAGAGACTGATTTGAAACTAAGACATGAAGAGGCGGCTAGGATTGAAGAGAAGGCTCTACATTTGAATTACCAAGAAGTATAAGAAATTAGTTGAACAGAGAAAATCACCATAAGAAGGTGATGATGCCCTGCAAGTTCAAAACTTAACTTACCCTTTTATGTGAGCTCTTAACAGATTTATGTCTTCCAGCCTCAAGACCAGGCTTATAAGAAAGAACTGATGATCAAAACATTCTTGTGATAAGAATGTTTTTAAAACAGAAAAGGTAACAGGTGCTAAATAGACATGAAAGAGGTGCTGAGCCTCTTACCTTAAAATTAGAGTGGCGAATTGGTAGAACTAGTGACAATGCCATCAAGAATTGGTTAAGGAAGCTTCTTTCTCTAAGTTGAATTCAGAATGGAATAATTTGCATCAATGAAAGCACAAAATAATAAATACACAAATAAAAAAACCCTCTTTTAAAAACAAGAAAAGAAATTAATAAGAAACTGATAAAGAGAGAAAAGTATAATGACCACCTAGGTTTGTACTATATTTTTTTTCTCTTTCCAAGGTAGACAGTTCTGGATTTAGAACATAGCCATTATAGTTCAAAGTTATTATGTTGTGTATTTAAAGTAAATGCTGCTATTTGACAAACTATTAAAGATTTTGCCCTCCAGTTTTGTTACCTGATTATTCATGATTACTCTAGCAAACTGCAGCTGCTCTGTAATGAGGCTGAAATCTTGGAATATACTGTCATGCAGTTCTGCAACCGATAAATTCATCTAAAATTGAAGTAATTAATGGTTTTGTGCTCAAAGATTGCTTGAAATTTCTAATATAAATTAGTATTAGTATACAATGCAAGTTCAGTGAAAGCACTGCAACAAGCAGTATGGTGCAGACTAATGTTCAATGTCACTGCTTTGGGTATGGTACTTCCAAGTGGTAGTGCAAATAGAAATATTGAAACAAAGGCTGTTTAGAGCCCTAGGGACTGCTGGGAGCAATTGGAAATTTTCTGTCATAAGGAATTATGATAGATTTTTGAAGGACAAACAGAATTTAGGCTGCATATGATTTCAGTAAGATGTGGAGATCTGTCTTCAACCTTATGCTGCTGAAAACATTTATATGCTTATCTGGACGTGTTTCACATAGTGCTAATTTTTTATTATCAAAATCATAGCCTTAAAAAAAATGGTTTTATAAGTACATTTAGCCTATGTCAACATCTATTGAATATTTTTCGTATACAACACAAGGAAGGACAAAATGTAGATTTAACTGAAAAGACTGAGATTGGGGAAAGGAGTAATGTCAGAGCTAATTACAGCCCTTGCACTGAATCCAGCCTGACAGATCATTATTTCTCTTTCTAGATGTGGTCAGGCAATGGATTTCTGCCCAGAGGGATTGTTTTTACCAACCATTACTTGCTGTACTTTTTCTGAGGGATCCTTAGCCATCTGTCATTAAGTATTATGGGTCTAGAAATGCTTGATACCACAGTTGTGCATCCTCTTTTGACCCGAGTGGTCATAACTGAGATGTTACCGGGCAGAACTCTTTATGCATCATACATTTTAATGGATATGTATCCTTCAGGGGATGGTTATGGAATCCTACATGTTAACCAAGTGAGTGGAAAATGGAGTCTAAGGAGCGCTTATAAAAGACCCCAGAATAGTCCTCATGATCCTGAAAAGTTGGTACTCTCTTAGTAAGTTCACCAGGATCCTGCTCCAATAAGTTAAAACCATCCTGAACTGAAAATAATGACATTTTTGAAGGTCTGAAATAGATAATCTGCCAATAAGTCAAGAGTTTCTCTTCATTATTTATATAAATAATTCTTCTCAAACCACAGCTAAATCAAACTCCAGCAAACTTTCTACAGTTTAGATATTGTTTAAAGGGTGTATTGTTTAAAAAGTGTATTTTCTTGCTCAAGGAAACTCATATGCATAATGATAAGATAGAGCAGATGCTCATTGCTGTCTGACTGGAATGGATAAATCTTTATTTGGATCCTATAAATTAATTTTCTGATAGAGTTGAATCAGTTTGCACACAATGGTCTTTTTCTCCTATGTTAACAAGAAGCAAACAAGGTGTTGGGAACTTTTTGTCCCTCGTGTTCTCTTTTTGAAGTGGGATTGTAGCCTTTTCACTCCAATATTTTAATCTAAATCAAAAAATTCAGAAACATCATTTAAAAGTGAAGGCCTATTTAGCCTGCAATAGAACCAGTATAATTCTGCCCCAAAGAAAATTTTAAGCCAAATAGTTCCCCCATGAGTGCAGCCAACCAATCTCAAAACATTTTCCCTGTGAGTTTTCTAAACCAACTTAATTCACAAGGGATTTGGTCTTGGTTTAAAGAGACTCTTTATATAAAGAAAAGCAGTTTAGAAAATTTTGGTGGGTTGAACCTGGCTGCCCACCAGAGCTGCTCTATCCTCAGCTGAACAAGGGAGAGATGATAATGAAAGGCTCATGGGTCAGGCTGTCATGGGCAAAATAGGCTTAACTTGGGGAAAAAATAATTACCAATCAAATTAGAGTAAGGTAAAGAGACATAAAACCAAATCTTAAGTCACCTTCCCTTCATCCCTTCCTTCTTTCTGGCCTCAGCTTCATTCCCAAATTCTCTACCTCCACCCCCACAGTGTCACAGGGCAGTGGGGAATGCGGGTTGCAGTCATTTCATCACAAGTCTCTGTTCCTCCTTCCTCCTCGGTGGGAGGGCTCCTCACTCTTCTCCTGCTCCAGTGTGGGATTCCTCCTACAGGAAGCAGCCCTTCATGAACTTCTTCAAGTTCATGTGGGAAGGGCCATGGGCTGCAGTACTTCAGGAACTGCTCCAGCGTGTGTTCCAAGGCACAGGGACACAAGTCCTACCAACGAACCTGTTTCGGCGTGGCTCCTCTCTCCACAGGTCCTGCCAGGATCCTGCTCCAGCATGGGCTGCTGCCAGGGTTATTTTCCTACTTCTTATTACATTATATACATTATCCCAGAGGTGTTGCAATCATTGCTGATGGACTTGGCCTCGGCCAGTGGCAGGTCCATCTCACAGCCACCTGGCATTGGCTCCATTGGACATGGGGGAAGCTTCTGACAATTTCCCACAGAAGGTCCCTGCCCCTACCAAAACCTGATCACACAAACCCAATACAAAAATGCTTACAGTGAAAGGAAAAGCAAATTAAAATGAACTGAGGGAACTTGCTGAATAATGTTTCCGGACAAGAAAAAATGATTCAAAACAGTAAAGATAACAAAAGCACTCAGAGCTACACAAGATACCATAATTGAGGAAACCTGAGTGAAAAGTACTAAAGCAGCATGAAAGCTGAATTGATTTGCGGAGCTGTATAATAGAAAGAAAGATTGGCAGATATATTATGTGCCAAAAAACACCTGCTGTGCACAAGGAAGAAACACCTCCTTTATATATTGTCCTCTGATATTTTTAAGATTATTGATAAGGTTATCCTTCTGGCTGCAGTGAGTTTCTGTGGATTTGTCTATTACACAAAGCTTTCAAAGGAAGATTGTAATTGCCTTTGTATTATGCTGGTGTTTTCTGGAAAGCAATTTAATGAATCTTTGCATGAAGCATAATTCAACTTAAACTAGAAAAGTATGCTAGTCCTTTCATTTCTAGCCATTTAAAACAAAAGAGTGCTGGAAAATATAATAGTAACAACTTGAAAATAAATTGAATTACATCCGCTACTTATTGACTGAAGGAGCTGTTCCCTCCAACTTCCAGGGCTTTTTTTACAGATAATATAATGAGACTACTAAAAGAACCTATGTCATTAAATATCGAACCCATTGTGACACACAGTACAACCATGGAATCATAGAATCATAGAATGCTTTGTATTGAAAGGGACCTTAAAGATCATGATTAAAGGGTGTTGAGTGTGCTTCCTTTCAGGGAAGTCCTCTTACATAAAACTACACAAAGGGCATGTACAGTGCTTTCATTGTACTCCACTTTAGAGATGGAAAAAGCACAGGAATATAGAAAATTACACTCTGCTTTGGGCAAACACAACACTGTGTCAATAGAGTACAGATGATGTCTGTGACACATTATAAAGAGAGATTACAATCTTTTCTTTCTAATTGATTTAAGTCAAAAGCAGGGTTTTAACTGCTGGTTAAATACAGCTGTGACTGGATTATTAATGTATTACAATCCCATCTCTTCTGTATTGTGCAATATTTAAAATAAATAAGTTACCACAATCTGTGTTGGAATCCCAAAGAGGTCAGTCTTCTAGAAAACTTTGATTTCATTAAATCAGGTCACTGATGTAACCTTGATTCAAGGAGAGAAAATGTGTTACTGAATTACCAATACCATGTCATGTCATGCAAATATTTCTTGGTGACTTTCTTTCCAATCTCATATCTAAACCAAAGATCAAAGGAATATTTTAACATGGGAAATGTAATAAAAAATTTGTCCCTTACTATTTCAGAGGATTATAAGAATGTCAGGGAATAGTTCATTTTCCCTACACGTTTTTTCCCTGTATCATAAGCCTGGAGATATGAGTTGATGGTGCTCTAGAAATACTCTTCTTGTCTCTTTCACTCCTTTACTACACTATTTCTGTCTTTTCTCCCATTTTCTCTCACTGTTTGTGTGTTCATTCATATGAGTCTGAATAGTTAGAGGTTTTGTCGTTTTGGTTTGGTTTTTTCCTATCAGCTGCTGGAGTTAGTCAGTGCTGTTCTGGACTTTTCTTGGTATGTAATGTGTACCATCATGTCTGCATGATTTTTTTTTGATGGCTTTTAAATCTGCATCCATATTAGCAGGTAGTGTAGTTCAATAGGCATAGATTTGCAGGTCAAATCAAGTGATGCTGAGGACCCAACATCCCCATTATTCATGTTTCAAGAAGCTTTGACTCACACGGGACCTGGTCTGGATCTGAATGCTGAGTCTGTACAGCTGAAGCAAACTGAGGTGTGAGGCAATCTTCTGGTGTAGGTTCATCAGAAAGAAATTCAGTTTGTGTACTCTAGAGACACAATGTGGAACAAGACATTTCAACAGAGGACAGCCAGGAGATTTTCTGCAAAAGCATGCTCTGGATCAGAACTCAAACACTAATATGGTCATATAACACATTTCTGCAAAGCACTCCAAATTTGTTTCTTGTTCTTCAGCTTCAAAATTCTGGTATTTTCCTTGGTTTTAACTTTCTTCAGCTCATGTATGTAATTATCCAATAAGTTTTTCTTGGCCTCATTCAGAGGTGTGCAGCATAGGCAAAAAATATTACTGTTCTGCTTTTTTGCCCCCTTTCATTTGCTTCTTGCATTTATAAAGGGTAGCAGGCCTTCGTGAAGTTGTGAAATCTACCCGGGAGAAGTTCTTGGTTATTTGAGCATTATGTGTTTCTTGCATCTGAGATTAATTCAGTAGAATATGAGAGATTATGTCCTTCTCTTAACCTAGTACGGTTACAGTGTGCTTTGAAAGAGAATAAGTTATTTGGGGCTTTGTATACTAATTCTTGTGAAATGCATGTGATAATTTTCTTTCTCTGTGGTTAGCTGTTATATTTTCAAGCTTTCTAATTTTTGTGGAAATTTTTAAAAACTCTTTTCTTTACCTTGTCAGGAATCACTCTTCTATTAGAATGTTACAGCACCTAGTGAAAATGTCATAACATTGCTCATTTTGTCAACCATAAACTACTCACAATTTGTTATGAAACCTGCAATTTTTAATCTTCTCCACAATAGCAAGACTATAAAAAGAAATGGCCAATGTTGGCATATACAGGTCATTGAAAGAATGCATAAAATTTTTTTCTAAAGATGAACACTGAAGTCTGTGTCTTATGGCAGTCAGCAGCGATGATCTGCCTTTTCTTCTATAAACAAACTGAAATACATTTGATAAATAAAAATCATCACCAAGAATTGTAGATTTCCAGAAATAATTCAGTTTATTAATGCCTTTTTTAATTAGCTGAACTGTGTAATGTTGATATTAAAACCTCTGGAAGAAGAATTCTCAATGCTGCACAAATGAAAGCAATCCAGTAGCTCATTTAGATTCCACTCCTGCTGTCTGCAGCAGATCTATAAATAGAATAGGCTACACACAGAAATTTATTATTGCAGCTGATAGCAATTTTCTTTTGCAAAGGTGTCTGGAGGCATTATTCATGAGATTCATTCTGGTAGACTCTCAAGCTGAGATCCTCACTCCCCAGCTCTGCAGGTGGTCAGTTTAGAAGCACACTAATCAACTGCTATGAGCAAGGACTGTCACAAGACTTACTTATTTCCGTCTTCTAAAAATACAGGAGGTCTTTCAGCTCCAGATTGTTTTCTTCAACCTGATTGCATGGATATTATAAGCAGATAACAAATTTTTAGAAATCACGTGTATTTGAAATTTTATCAGTGCTCATCATAATGATTATGCTATTATTGAAAAACCAGAATGAGTGTGATTTGATACAACGTGCACCACGTCTTCTGCATTCATACCCATGGGCACATGTGACCTTTTCAAGTAAAAGGCAGACATGTTTCTGTTCAATACTGAGGATGTACACGAATACTGAGCAATCACATGAACTGACTTATCTAGCTGTCATCTATTTTTAGCCATAATATAAGGGAAAAATCAAATAAGACCTTTTGTGAAATTATATTTATAATAAGTGATAGATGGTAACGTCCTTCACTCTTTTGTTTTCCTCTCTGTTTTCGGTTTTCCTACCATATCTGTCACTGTGCTACCTTTGAATACTATAAAAAAAATACTGGTACAACCAGAATGTGTACATTTCTAAACATCAGTTTTGTAAACCCTCAAGGCTGATTACCATTTACTTTTATCTTTGCCCATTCTAATATCTTTTCTGTGACTGAGAACATGAGTTATATGATAGCAGAGATATTACTTGTTTATTCTGTTTCAAGTTCAGTATAATCACTACTGCAAGTGTTCATATTTCAGGATTTTTTGCATCCTACTGTATACATACAAGCTGTATGTAGTACCTGAATATACAAATGATGTTTCCATTTGCAAAATAAACTAGTAACCTTCATTTTTTGTTCACATGTACTTTCATTTTTTCAGACATAATAGAAGACCTGTTTACCTGTAGCAGTTATTTTGACTATGCTATGAAAGCAGCAGCACAAATAACTTGTGAGACATTAAAAAGTCACATATCTCACCAGCAAAAGAAGATAAATTAAAATATCAAATTAAACCCAAAAGAAACTGTCATCTCAAATCAGCAGTAAGGCATTCTGGCATGTCGAATGCCAGGAACACTAGTAAAAATAAAGAGATCTACTACAACCATAAGTCAGATGCCACAGATTTTCTCTGAGTGTAAATACTATTCTGCTTGGTTTGAGTGCATTTTAGTACTTACGTGTTTTTGTTTGCTTGTTTTAATTTGTCAGTGATGAAGAAAATTGGTATTGTGAATGCCCTAAACTCTACACTGGAAAACTCTGCCAGTTTGCAACTTGTGATGAAAATCCATGTGGAAACGGTGCTACATGTTTTCCAAAGTCCAGGCGAGATGCTGTTTGCTTGTGTCCATATGGAAGGTCTGGCATCCTCTGCAGTGATGGTAAGAAACATTTTATTCGTGCATTGGTCATAGTTTCTATCATTCATAGAAGCTGTGGTAAGAAACATGTCAAATGTTTTGAAGATAAAACTGAAAGTCACCATCTCCCCACCTAAAAACACAGCACAAAATCCAATCACAGGCAAAGAATGGCTAAGCTGATCACCCTTCCCATATGTTGTTTCATAGAAGTTCCAGCCCGAGAAAGGTAGACAGAGGGATCAAAGAACCTGAGAGTTTACTAAGAGAAGCTGGAAAATAGGTGGTATCTGATGTTTTAAAAAGTCACCTGGAGAAAAACTGAGATTCAAGTGAGAGCTCCTTTGGAGAAATTGATTTCTCCTGCAGTTTGATTTTTCCTGCGCTTAGAAAAGCATTGCTTTTACATTTGGCACATTAAAGCAGTGTATAAAGAATACTTTTAGGACTGTAAAAATACCACCACGTACCATAATTTGATTAAAATTTTGGGTCAAAAAAAAGGACAATTTAAAATTTACTAAGTTCTTTGCTGTGAAACAGGAGGCAGTAAAAAGCAAAAATAATAAAGCAAAGGAAATAGGTCACTTTGACTAATATTGTCAAAGGAAGGACTTTTATTCCTTGAGCATTGATGATAATGATTATTCTAGGTCAAAAATTCCGTGTGCGAACATCCAAGGTATTCTTTCCCCTAACAGTGAATGCAGCAAGAAGTAATGATTGAAAAACCTACATATAGAAAATATTCACTGGTTCTGAGCTTATTTAGTGGCGTCTTTTCAAATAAATATTAAACAATGATCAGGTTGTTTTTTGTCATATCATATACATATTTAAGTCTTATTTAAAATTTTTATTTCCAAAATTTTCAGTAGATGAACATTTATGTTTTATCTGTTTTCATCTAACCATGATACTTGATAGCCAATAGAAGAGGTGAGTATATGAAACATGCATGATAATTTCTTGGTAACCTTTCCTAGTTTACAGTAGCAGTACACTGGGGCTTCATTTGTTGCATCTGTAGTGATCCAAGCTGCATTTCTTTGTTCCTTCTCAATTCCACTACATCATCTTTAAAATGAGTCTCCAGAGCTGATTCAAGGTACTATTTTTGAGGTGTGATAATGCCACTGCTTTATACAGTGGTGTTTGACATTTTTGTTTTACTCTCTGTCCTTACTTAACCAATTTTTCCATTCTGTTTTCTTTCATGAGTACACTGATATATTCATGAAAGTGCTTATTAAAATTCCCAACACCTCTTCCTTTGAAAGCTGATGGTGAGGTCAGAGCCCACTGTTTTCTATTGAAGGCTAGGATTGTTTCTATAATCTACCCCAATTTACATCTGTCAACACTGAGTATCATCTAATGTTTTTTCCCTGCAGTTGTTCAATTAGGCTCTTCTGCAACTCTTTGTATTTAATTGTCTCTAAATTGAGAGACTACATAAAAATTGAGAGCCTAAATTGAGAAAAAGTACAGAAATTCATTAGTTTGATTGGGCTATAAAACTGGAGTCTTTGAAAGCACAGAAAGAATTAATTTTAATGAATGGAAAAGGAAAACTGTCTGGGTCATCACTATAAGCAAGCAAAATGGGAAAGAACACTCAGCTTTTCAGGACAGAGTATAAATCTAAGGTAATCAGCTGACAACATAAGAAACTGTTATTAAAATATGAAAAATTATTTTATTGAACTGTATCTTAACAATGTAGAAGGAATAGGAATAGAAATAAACTGAGAACAGACAGAAGTCTTAAAATGAGTTGCAAAATGGCACATTATCGCATTTTCTAAAACAAAGGGAGAAATAGAGCCATGTTGAAGTGGAGGCTGGATGTATCCTTATGGATAGCCCTAGCAGCATCAAAGCCATACCTTTGGGAGATATTTGTAGATAATGATAGATTGCCTAATTAAAATGGTAGAACAATTTAAATTATTTTAGAAGCAGAAGGCAAGCTTAACTGTTAACTAAGACAAAATATGTGTCCCACAAAATAAATTTACTAGAAAGAAATGGTCTATAAAAATTAAGGCATAGAAGCACACATTTTAAATGAGTCTTTTTTTGTTTAAAATACACAATAATATTGTCTCTACTATTCGGATTATAACCTAATGATTTCTACTTTGTGTCTGAAACACTGAAGAAAAGCTGTTTATCAAAATGTTTATCAAATAATTGTTGGTCTTTATCAGCACGGAACAAGTGAGACGTCACAGTGATTATTTGATAAAATTAATATAACTAATGTGCCAAATAGAATTGCAATTTCATGCCAGCTTTGCTGCTCCTACTGATACAGATTATTTGCAAAAGACAAAGTAAGGATAAATAAAGATGTGGACAGAGCCATAAATGAGCCCACAGATACAGATCCTCCCCATATCAGAGCTCCAGTTGCCATCTGTAAAGGGCTGGAAGTCATACTAAGAACAGCAGCAATGTATGTAAGAAAAAGTTGTAATAAAACTATTGTCACTATTAAATGAAAAAAAAATAGAAAAAAAAATGAAGAAAAACCAAATTGCTTGACATGATAGTTAAAAATACATCATTTTATGTGAAGTACATGACATTCAAAAATTGAAGGAAAATATAGGACCATTGTAAATATGACAAACGAAGTAAAAATGTAAGGACAGATAATAACTTCTGTTAGACAAACCTATATAAATATGGAAAAAAATACAAGATCTGGGATTAACAAGGACTTTTCTTACATTTCTGAATCAGATGGAGCATACTGCAGTCTAAGCAAGCTGGTAACAATGGCTCTGAGATTATTTGTTATGCTGTTTGTTTCATACATCAATAAAAGCTTCCAAAACCATGTTCATTTTTCCAAATTTACATAACAAGATGCATTATCTCTCACTACACATTTTTCTTCTTTTACCGCTAGATCACCATATTATTTTGACTTCAAGTTGACCATTATTCATTGAAATGTCTCTCAAGAACCTACATAGCTACAGCACAGTGGGCCAAGGGGAGGGAGGATGATCATATAAAACAGAAGAGAGTGTAGACCGTGTTGATCAGGTGGACAACACTGCCAGAAAAGCATTCTGATCTATTTACATGTGACTCTCTCTGTATCCCTCTGTTTTCCACACTCGTTCCTCCCTAAATCACCTAATTTCCTCTTTTAGACACCCATAAGTCCTGTGCTATTCCAAAATGCTCTTCACCTACATCCCATAACATGATCCATACCCCATGGCAGTTACATCCCTCTGTCCAAAAGGTGACCCAGTATTGACTCATTATAGGCTGTGTCACACCTTGACACTAGGGCTGAAGGTATCCTGGCAGCCCTGGGACAAGGTGCTCCTTCCTCTGAATCCTTAATTTGGGTCCTGTCTGCTGTTGTGCTCTGTGCTCCTCTGGGATTGTGGAGATGGACCTGTGATGGGCTGGTGGCTCCTGGGATAGGGGTGGGATTTCACTGTTGATTTGCACAGTTAAATGCCTCCATGACTTCCAGCTTTGCTGGGGGGTAGGGTGGAGGGGAGGAGAGCACCATCAACACTTTGGAAAAGAGACTATGTCTACTTGGGCAGATTGATTAATTCCCCCAGGTGACTTCGCTTTTTCACCTGCAGATAAAGGGATCTACATCATTTAAACTGAGTCCAGTTATTGAGCTCTGGTTTTTCAGCAGATTTGTGTGAAAGCAGCCAGCATTCAAGCCCTTAGTCTGATAAATTTCCTTTCACATTTAAATTAGTAAAAAGTTGCTTGCATTTTGGTTTTTGCAGACTATAAATCTCCTGTGTCTAATATCACAGAGTTGATTAGAGTTGTTAAATTGCTACCATCTCTGTAGTCAGCCTTTATTTTCTATTTTTGTTTACACTTCTATCTAAGTACAGAATAGAGACATTTCCTCTATTGGAAACTGATTTGAGATTGATACAGTCTGTAAAATTTAAGATCAGTATGTTTGAAATATCTGAGTGTAAGAAATTTTGATATATAAGATGCAGAAATCTTAAATAGTAAATATCAATATATCATTGTACTGTGGAATTGTAATGGCCTCCTAAATGCAAGTGAAGCAGGAATGGTTCATTCACCAGCCTGGAAATGTACACCTGGTGTTCTTGGTAATTATATGTTGCACAAGAAATGAGGCACTTCTGGGAACCTGTGGGTAGTAACATGAGGCCTTATGTTGAAAATAAAGAGCAAGCACTTTGTAAGTACAGGTCAAAATTTAAAGGGAGAAGGATTTCAAAGGTGTGTGCATTGCTAAAATGAGTAACTGTGTCATTTCCAGTGTTTTAGACCAAACTTCAGTGGTTTAGTTTCACATATGTTCACATACGTGACAACATGAAGCAGAGTCCTAACTGTGACTGTATTTAGCAAATACACCCTGAAAAGGGTCATTCACAGCACACATTCACAGCAATCTGTAAGGTTCTTCCTTGAAACATTTCTGAGCAACACTTATGGTAATGTTTCACAGTCTAAAGAATTACAGCAGGTTTTTTGTGGGATGTATTCCCGCATGTATGAAATTAATTTCAAAGTGTTGAAGTGGGAATAGTCACTTGCTTCAAGCTCTGTAGAGTGAAAATCAGCCTGTAAGTGAATTGTTTCTATGCAGCTATATTTGGCACACAATGTCACCTTCAGAGCTGTTTGGGTCTGCAGACTGAATTGTGCACTTCGGTGACAGCCGATGCCCAAAGGGAATTTTCTCAGCTAAAAAAAGTCTGCATTGCAAGGTTCCTGGTCAGGGATAAAAGACCTCAGGGAATGTTGATCAGGGTTGCTCTTCTAACTGTTTAAGAGAATTTATTTTCTTGATCATTTTGTTTTCACTGGGCCTTAATTTCCCCCACCCCTCCAATGTGAGGAATGTCATAAAAATTGTAAAAAAACACATATAGGCACCTACACACTACTAATGTCAGTGCTGTGCTAGCAGTTTTTGAGAATCATATTCTCATCATTGAGCAGTGAAATCACTTTAATTATTTCAAATTTCAGTTCCCAAAGTATAACTCTGATTACTCCATGATTACTAACGCCACAAGACAGATAAAAGGAATCCCAAAGTCCTGGAGGCTGGGAGGGAAAGTCATACACCTGAATGATCCATTAAGAGGATCACTAACTCCTGATACAATAGTCTTCCAGACATCAGGAATATTTTGCTACCACCTTGAACCCTCAGCTGGCACCGCACCACCCTGCTGTTTGAGCACCCCTTGACTTCTCCTCCTTGGACTTCCCAGAGTTTCCAGTGAGAAAAGTGGGTTTGCATGGGAAGGTTATCCTGCAGCCCATGGTTAAGAGCATGGTGAGGCAGCTGTGCCCCTCCAGCCTGCGGAGGCCCACAGTGGAGAAGATTTCCACCTGCAGGCCATGGAGGATTCCCATGGGAAGCCTGTGCCCTAACAGGGTCTGGCAAGACCTGTGGACCCATGAAGAGAAGAGCCCCCACTGGAGCAGTTTGATGGCAGGATTTGTGACCCTGTGGGAAACCCATGCTGTGATGAACTATAGCTCGTGGAAAAGAAACATGTTGGAGAAGTTCATGGAGGACTGTCTCCCATGGGAGGGACCCCACACTGCAATGAGGGAAGAGTATGAATAGGTCTTTCACTGAGGAAGAGGGAGTGGCAGAGGCCTCATCCACAACCCCTATGTCCCACCACTCACTGCCAGTCATGTGGGAGGAGGTGGAGAATTCAGAAGTGAAGCTGAGCCCAGGAAGAAAGGAAGGGTGGGGGTAAATATTTTAAGAACTGGTTTTATTTTTTATTACCCTACTATCATTTGATTGACATTTTTTCCCCAAGTCAAGCTTGCTTTGTCCATGACAGTAACTGTCATAGGATGAGAGCAGACAAGCCCTACCTTAGCTTCAGAATCCATCAGAAGCTTAAATTTAAGGAATTATTCTGGCACACAAGTTTTAATGATGGCAAAACAGAACTATTTATAAAAATGGTTTATTAAACAGACGAGAAAAGAGATAAAAGATCTTAATCAGAATTACTTACTACACAGTATAAAATTAAAGAACTGCTAGTAGATTGCAGCATAACATAAAACAGTGCACTACATCAAGGGACATAGCTATATTAAAGCTGGCAAAAGAAATAGTATTGATTAGGAGTTGAATGTGACCATTTAAACGACAATAATGTGCACTGATTCCATCACTTAACCCCTGGGGAGTAAGGGTGAAGCATGCCTTACACATGGGAAAGCCTCATGGGAAAGCCTCCACACATTTCCAGGAAAATTTCTGAAAGTTTCTGCTTTTTGAAAGTTTGGTGTGACTTATATAGTTGTAAATTAAGGGATCTGTCGATCAGAAATCTGGCTTACCATCCCAAATATCACCTCAACATCAAGAAGTTTATTTGCAGCTGTAAGATGCCAGACCAGCTTGAACCCCATAGTGCCAAAATAACTCACTACAAGACAGCTTGTCCTGCTTGAGTTATCTGACAGGTTAAGTTACAACAGATAAGTTTTGGGGGGAGTGAGATGCACTGCTGCACTGGTGAGTGATCTTTCCCTGTCCTTATCACAGGACACGTAATTCCATTCCATTTTCTCTGTCCATCTGAGGAGGGGAGTGACATAGCTGCTTTGGTGGGTACCTGGTGTTCAGTCAGGGTCAACCCACCACAGTTTGGAAGACTGTAAAGTAAAATACTTGGTAGTAATTTCCATTCATTTTTCAATATTGTCTTTGCAGATAATTTGTCTTTGCAACAGCCCTGTGTATCACTTAGGGAAGATTGGCCTGAGAGCTGCTCAAATGAAAGAAATTTGATGTTGCTGGTCAAGAGCAGCTGAACATGAGCCAGGCATGCCCAGGTGGCCAAGAAGGCCAGTGGCATCCTGGCCTGTACCAGCAATAGTGCAGCCAGCAGGACCAGGACAGGGATTGTCCCCCTGTACTTGGCACCGGTGTGGCCACACCTTAAATGCCGTGTTCAGTTCTGGGCCTCTCACCAAAGGAGACATTGAGGGTCTGGGGCGTGTCCAGAGAAGGACAATGAAGCTACTGAAGGGTTTGGGAAACAGGTCCTATGAGGAGCAGGTGAGGGAACTCTGGTTGTTTAGTCTGGAGAAGACTCGGGGAACCTCATTGCTCTCTGGAACTACCTGAAAAGAGGCTGTAGTGAGGTAGGGGTCAGTCTCTTCTGCTGTGTCTAAAGGCACAGAAGAAAAGGAAATGGCCACCAATTGCACCATGGGAGATTCAGATTAAATATTACCCAAGAAATATCATTGAAAGAGTGGTTAGGAATTGGAATATGCTGTTGAGAAGGTGGTGGGGTCAACATCCCTGGGAGCATTTAAGAGGCATCTGGATGTGATACTTGGGGATATGGTGATTATTGTAGTGCCAGGTTTTTGGCTGGACTGGATGATTGTGAAGGCCTCTTCAAACCTTGATGGTTCTGTAATTCTGTGATTCTATGAAATATGAGCAGGTCTTTAGGAGAACTCTATACTATTCATCCCACATTGTATATGGCTGTTGATCTTGGAGCCAGATACTGAGCTGGTAACTGTTCACAATTAGTAAGTGTTAATATTAAAAAAATGTATCATCTGATTGCCGTTCTACAGCCTGAAGTCTTCATCTCATTCTATCCCTTTAATGTGTCTTGGTTTTTGCAATGTATTTTAAAGCTGTGGTCCAAGATGTATGGACAGTCAATGCTGAAGGAACATTTATTTTAACTTGTAACAGAAAATTCAAAGATAACAAAACCATTGTTCTCTTTTTACTTTGTCACTTTATTCTCTTCACTTTGTTAAGATTTTTTTCAAACTATAGTTGATTTTTTTAACTTCCATTTTTTGTGCTCAGCTCCGATGATCTCCGATGATACAATGTTAGGGAAGTAAGTAGTCAACCATACTGATACATTTATATAATGGGATAATTTGTCATTATTTGTTTGTGAGTCAATGGGACATATCATGTGTTATTACTTGTTCAATACTGGGAATGCAGAAAAGCAGAATGATGAATGACAGAACTGGCAGAGAGACACAGGACAAGATCAAGGACAAAAAAAGCTGATAAAGTACTCTGTCAGAGCAATGTGTATTTTAGTCACAGTGTTAATTTGGAGTGTGTGGGCAAGGCTCATAATCAAAGACATTGGGACATATCTCAGTTCTTTACCACTTCAGACTGTGCACTGCAAGAGTAGAAATCAGTTTAGATGATGTCCAGACTGGAAAAGAAAAATAACCCAATGAGGTTAGCTTTTCCCTCTACCAATTCAACCATCTTAAAACATTTTGCAAATACTGTTTAGATGGACTGTGTTTCAAGGAAAAGATTATGTAGTTTTTTGCAGTCTTGGCTCAATAGCTTTATAATGAACAGTAGAGAATAAAACAAAAAGGTGGAGCTGGTTTGCTTCACACGATTTTGCCAATCACTGTATTTTTATACAGGGTGATTATTTTTTTTTCAATTTTTAAGTTAAAAATGTGCACGAGTATGGCAAACTAGTCTGCATTAAAATCAAACTAATGAAGGTCATTGCATGAAATTAATCTCAAACACTGATGCACATTTACTGATGACCTTTCACTTTTTTATGTGATTGGATAAAGACAACAATACTTAGCATAGAGAAGAAACATGATTTAAAATGTGGTATAAAATCTATAAGTGGCATTTCAGAGACAAATAAAATATGGAATAGCTATCAAGCTAAATAGATTGAACTAGCTAAGAATATAAGTTTTTGACTCAGTACTAATTAACATTTCTAAGTACATTTTACTCTCCAGAGACCAGCATAGGGAAGACTATTTGCAAACACTTAGTGCATGTGCCTACCTGCTAAGAATAGGGTGGTTAATGAGATACTGCATCTGACTTCTGCTAGGTGTGAGAAACTTCTTCAGTACAGTGGAGAAAACTGTGAATAAGTAAACCAAAATTGTTCATAATAGTTTCCATTAAAAGTGCCCATGGGACTCCTATTTCCTTAAAAAGTGTTATTCCCCTTCAGGACTACATGCCTGTTGGAGGCATAGCTCCATATGGTCATGTACCACCTCACTTTGGATCCAAGCACCATGTATGCACAGGGAAGGACCAACATGGAGGGGAGCAGGGCTGGGATCTGGCAGCTGGTTAACAACTGCAGGTAGAGCCTTTGCAAGTCAACAGTAAATAGGGAGAGCCCAACCAGAGAATTTAAAATTTCCTACATCTGTCTGTGGGTTTGAATTGCTCCTCTGGAGGAATGTGCCCTGTTTCCTGCTGGCTTCCTGATAAGCTATCATTATCTAAGTCTTTGTTTGCCCAGATATTAAGTTTAGCCCACTGTTAGTGATGTACTGGATCTACTGTTATTTTCACTTGGTAATTATATCAATGCTTTGTGTTACTGTTGTTGATCCCAAAACCTATTGGATAGTGGTGTCCATTACCACTATGCAACCTAAGGAAGGCAGGGATATCTTTAGTTCCTATAATGCTGATATGTTATGGAATGTACTTCATAGTCCCAACAAAAGGCACAGTTAAAACTGGATTAAAAGATCATAAAGAGCTGAAAGGAGATGCTCAAGTGGTCAAAGATGAACATTACTCAGGAAAACTGGTTCTTGTCAGATACTCTGAGAATCGCTGTGCTCAAATATCCAGAAGCAAAGAATGTTTAGTGACTGTGTTCTGACCGGGAGTTCAAAGATCTATATTCTGTTTTTCCATACTCTCCAAACTGTGCTCAATTCTGTGCAAATTATCTAGTTTCTGAGCATCCTAGGGTTACTAGTCTTTAAAATCAGGGAAAGAAAAAAAAAAAAAAAAAGTACTTCCTTGATTTCACCAAGAATGAGTTCAGAGCTTCACAACCATTTAGCTTTTATGGCAGTGAAGACCAGAGGCATAGAAAATGCCAAATGAGCAGAGGTTTCAGAAAGACTTCAGCCCACCTATCTTCAGAAGTCTGAAATACTTTACTCTGACTTACAACCCAATGCTACCTTTTTACTTGGTGGGGTGAAATGAGCATTTTAGAATACACTTCACCTGTCTTGTGTAAGGAAGGTGCTTTATATGCAATCGTAAATTTGCATGGTTTTCCTACTGATATAAAATGCAACATTAGGTGGTCAGCTGCCACATAGACATCTATGTCACAGGTCATAGAATCATAGAATTATAGAATGCTTCGGCTTTGAAAGGACCTTAGGGGTCATTCTGTTCCAACCTCCTGCCATGGGCAAGGACATCTTCCACTACACCAGGTTTCTCAGAGCCCCATCCAGCCTGAGGAATCCACAGCTTCTCTGGTCAACCTGTTGCAGAGCCTCACCACCTTCACAATAAAGAACTACCCTCCTTCATCTTAAGGCCATTCTCCCTTGTCCTATCCCTACAGGCCTTTGTGAAAAGTCCTTCTCCAGCTTTCCTATAAGTCCTCTTTAGGTACTGGAAGGCTGCTACAAGGTCTCCCCAGAGCCATCTCTTCTCCAGGCTGAACAGCCCCATCTCTCTCACACTCTCCTGTGTCTTCATAGGAGAGGTGTCACAGCCCTGTGATTAACTCAGTGGGCTCCTCTGGACTTGTTCCAACAGGTCTGTGCCTTTCTTGCAGTGAAGCGCCTTTGTCAATCTTTAATCCAGCTTTATATGTAATACTGGAAGGAACAAGTAGAAAGGCAAGAAAATAACTCCCCCCTCAGGATGCTTCAAGGAAACACCTGAGACAATGTCATATCTCATCCTGGGGATAAAGAGTTATTCTCTGTTGGGAATAACTT
This sequence comes from Hylia prasina, assembly GCA_013397195.1. Taxonomy (NCBI): domain Eukaryota; kingdom Metazoa; phylum Chordata; class Aves; order Passeriformes; family Sylviidae; genus Hylia; species Hylia prasina. The sequence continues at coordinate 225,169 of VYXD01003632.1, forward strand.
GTCAGGAATAGAATCTTCAGTGATCTCTGCCAGCAAACCAAATTACCTGGCTCTGTGAAGGTACATGAGAGAATTTGCTTTTCCCATTATAAATCGAAGCAGGGAAAGACAACAAACACAAAGGACTCCTTTATTTTAAAATCTTCTTGTCTCTTAAATATTTGTGGTTTATTAAATAAAGGTAAAGACACAAACAAAAAGGGGAGAAAAGAAAGAAAAATAAGAAAGAATACTTTGCATCAAAACAGCTGTCTGTGTGTCATATTTTCCTGAGTTAGCAAAAATACAGAATTTGAGACTCCTTCAGCCATGTTCAAGTAATCTAAGGGAATATGGGTGAATTGAAACTAACATCAGATTTAAATACAGGGGAGATGTGTTTTGTCTCCAATGCAGTCCATGACTCACAGAGGTCTGAGGCTTGAGGTTGTGTTTAGTCAGACTCATTTCCAGTGTCCTTCTGATTAGGGCAAAATCACTGTTTCATATGGAAATTTTCTGGCTCCCATTTAAGATCAAGTGCAAGGTATAATGTGCCACACGTGGATTAGTGCTTAACAAATGGGACAGTACACTCTGTACTGCTGCAAACTCCAAATCTGTGCTAGAAATTTTGCCATGCCTGTGTCTGCACCTTTCTCAGATGCAGGTATGAAGGCAGTGTCTGCCACATCAGTGCCAATATGGCAGGTTTCCCAGGCTGCAAACTTAGAAACAGATTCCCACACTCTAGAGGTGGTGATGACATTTTCATAATTACAAGTTATTGTTTCTCCCACCCTGTAAGCATAGAGGTGCTTAGATGTACTTAGTTTAATATAGATTTACCTGGGGAGTATTATAATTCTTTACTAGTGTCTCCTGTCTGCTTTGTGTATGGTGCATTTTTATATTCCTTCCTCCCCCAATCCCTCATACTGCCTTCACTAACAAAGCTGTATCCAGTTATGTCTGGTGTGCAGTCTTTCAGGATTAAGCTGTCATTCCTCTTTCTCCTGCTTTTACTGAACCGTATTGTCAATACAAGAATTATGTGATCTCTGAGCTCCAGGAACTGACTACAGCAGTCTGGCTACTGGGTGCCAGCCCTAGGGGCCATGTGGGTACTCAGCACCAGCGCTCTGTTTTCTGTACAGACGTGTCTAGACTTGATTTTATTTGTAATTCATGTAGGTCCTATTCACTGCGCTGCAATTTCATACTTTTATGATGCTTCTTTTTATTTCCTCTACCTGTGAAGAAATATTATTCCATAACCTCGTCTGCACACCCTTGTACTGACTTTCACTCAAGTTCTTGTCAGAGATGACATTTCTTTTAACAGGAATATTTCTTTCTGTCTTTTCTTTTGTCTGAGTCTTGAGTAAATAGTATAGTGTACTTTTATTTGTTGTAATGTTACCTAGAATCCAGGAGATGGCAGTAGTTGCCAATAATTCATTTTTAAAATAAGCCTATTTAAAGCTGAAAAATAAAGATATTTATTCTCAGAGGAAAGCCAAACTATATCTGCATGAGTAAAATATTACAACATATCAAATTATTAGTTTTATTTATAAGCTTTTAAGATCTAAGCCAAACTAGGAAATAGAACTTGTAAACACATATGTTGAACATTTTATTCTAACACTGAATTTATTCTTTTTTAATCCAGCTATTAATATTACTCAACCAAGTTTCAGCGGCACAGATGCCTTTGGCTATACCTCATTCCTAGCTTATTCTACAATCCCAAATATCACCTTCTACTATGAATTTCGCTTGAAATTTCAGTTGTCAAATCATCACTCAGCTTTAAAAGATAACCTGATTTTTTTCACTGGACAGAAGGGCCAAGGTAAGCTTTACTTGTACCACTTATCCTTACAAGCTTTCAAATACTTATTGAGCAAGTAGGATAAAAATATGCACAGGTTTTTCTTGATCCTATTTAAGATATAATGCCATTAGTGGGAAAATAGTCTCTTCAAAGCTATTTTGTAAAGACAGAGTAATCAATCAGGTTGTATAAAAGTTTATTTTTATTAAGGAGAAATATAATTGCTTCCAGTAATTGAAGTCAACAGTTAATGTGCGGTAGTATATTTCTGAACACAATAAATGGAAACCAGAAAGTAAAGGTTCCCTTTTTTCAGTTGTTAACACAGATTTCATTATTGATCAATGAACTCTGTGTTATTTACATAAAGTAGGAGACCCTCAACCTTGAGATCTCCCAATGTAAGTTAACCCAAGCTACCTGTGAGTAAGTTGAGGTACAGTCTGTGTAGCAAAGCATTCAACTTGGTCTGAGTAACACATCTGAGAAGCAGATCTACTTATAGAGTATTTGTATAAGATTTCAGCAATACTTAAGGTGTCTCTCCACAGCACCCCTCTGTGGCAGGCTGCATGGCATCAGTGTGGCATGGGTGTTCCGTCCATCTCAGCATTCTCCAAACAGAAGCCATTCTAATGAAAGTTGAGAAAAAATTTATATAATTTGATGCAGACATAAAGAATTCATAGATCACAGATACTTCATAAGAAGCAAGTAACTTATTTTTATCTTCATTGTTTCTGCAATTGGAGTGTGACCTAACATTTGGGTTTAGAGCTGTCCTATGGGATTATTGAAGCCTAGGAGGGACGTTGGGTGATATGTCTTAGGTCTAAACCCATCACAGTTGGAGAGAGATTTAGGTATGACAATAGAGTAGAGCAGAGAGAGGTAACAGAGTATAGTAATAGAGACTATAGTAGATGTTTTACCATATCTGAAATGTTACATGAGTTTTGCAGATATGGCCCTTGACCTACAGGAACACTACACTTATGCTGAACAGTATCAGAAAATTAATGCTTCATAAGGATGAAGAAGGGGAGAAATTATTATTTGTGATTTTAAGATACTGAGCTCCCAAAATGCATAATTAAAAATCAGTTTTGGGGAGGCATTATGCAGTTATATATATATCTAAGAAAACAATTGCAGTATGCAATTACTTATATATCTAACAAAATAATTGTAGTATATCACATCAGTAGGATACAGGGGATTCCTCATTTGCTGTGTTAATACACTTGATATTTTCTTAGGTCTTCCTTTCTAATAAATTACTTAAATTCCTGTATCCTCTGAGCCTTCTTCCCCTTTCTCCCTGCGGCAGACTTCCAGGAGTCAGGCTGTTATTGTATTGAAATGCAAACTAAAGCATAGAACAGTTCAGCAGTTTATCTATGATATAATTAAGTCTGCTACTTTTCATTTGCAAAGATCCTGTCAAATTTAGCTAGTGCAGCTCAGCTGCACTTTAGTGTGCCATGAGACCCTGGTACTTAATTTATTGGGTTGATTACCCAAATTAGCCTAACACAAATTGGTATTAACCACTCTGAATGGATTTAAACTCAAAACCTAGCTCTGCTTCTATATTTGTGGAAATCAGAATTTGCTAAGTTTTTTCCCAAACTTCAGCAAAAGACATGGTCAAACATGGTTGATCCCGCTGACTGAACTACATTCACATTATTTTAACTTCATCCAGGTAGAACTCTCATCATGCTATATTTTATTCCTGTGACTGTCACCATTCACTCCCAGGCAACTTTTCTTTTCACTCACTAATTATTAATTTTTGTGGATAGACAAAAGATTGTCTTTCTTTTTTGGGTAGCTGAGCAGAAATGGTGCACAGAGTTGAAAGTACCTAAAACCTTTCCATCTAATCATTCAAAAAACAGTATTCAAAAGCCAATGTCTGCATCATTAAATTTTTATAAGGAGCTCTGTTGTAATATGAACCCAAAGAAATCATTAGAACATTCTTTTCAACTACAAGAATGAACCATCACATTCAGACATGGTTCTGCAGCCTTGAGAATAGAATTTCAAACACCTGTTTGAAACATTTACAATTATAGGAAATGCAACCAAACAAAAATTATACCAATTAATTCACTATATTTATTCAGAATGGAGAAAATGCAAATATGAAACGTAGAACACCAATGGTATGAAATAATCTGATTATTTTTCAGTTACAATAATCAAAAAAGAACACAAAAAATTGCTTAAATATAAAAGATACAGTCCACTAAAATTTGTCTCAAAAAGGGCTGCCTGCAGGGTGTACCCTGTACTGTCAGAAGTCATTGTGGAATGTAGGTCTTGGAATCTTATTTGGCTGAACAGAGTTTTAAAAAGAAGTCTTACTGGTGTCATTTTCATTAATGAGAATACTAGCATTCTGGGCTTATTATGCAGTTGTCAGGCAGAAACCTGGCTTTTTATTACTTTGCATATCACTTTTGTGTGTGTGTGAACGCTGTGGTACAGCAGTCAGGCATTTCTGCACCCCCGTGTCGAACAATGGGCAGGCAGCAGCACACCTGCCAAGGGCAAGGCTCAACAAACAGAGAACAATGAGGTGATGGTAAACTGCTGTTGGTTATTTGCGACTTTCTCCTCAGTTTAAATTGGTGGGGAGACTGAGCACCCCACTTTTTTAACTACCAGAAAGCAGTTTTGTACCAAGTGAATGTCACTTATTTCACAAAGAGTTGCTTTAACAATTTATTGAGTGTTGAACAATAGCGCTCTCAACAGGAGAAGCATGAGGGTTTTCACAGCCAGTGATCTTCCAGTAAGGAAGTATTTTTTAATACTTAATTTGCATTTTTCCCTTTCTCCATTTTGTCCCATTTCTCATAGTTAACATTCTCTTGAAGCACCCTACCTGATTCCCCTCCAATATTGTCTCTGCCCAAACCACGGGCATCAATTTCAAGGCTAACCTCTTGTGAGTTACTGTGAAGTTCTGTCCCAATACATAGCTAAAGTTAAAAGCTGTCTCATTTATGTAGACTATTAACATTATTTTATTTTGGCCCAACCCTGACAGAGTTCAAGGCCAGATTGGATAAGACCTTGAGCAACTTGATCTAGTGAATGGTATCCCTGCCTATGGCAGTGGGTGTTGGGACTAGATAATCTTTAGGGTCTGTTCCAACCTCTCAACAATCTATGATTCTATGATTATCTTCACTATCAAGTTAATTTTCTAGAGTGCTAACACTGTTGCACTTCTTTAATGTACTTTAATTCTGAAAAAGCATTTTTAAAAATCAGAAAACCTTTCAAATAACAGCTTGTCTTTAATGTGCTTCCCCTAGTTTTGCCAGTCAAATGACATAAGTACATTGTAGACACTGCTGAAAATAGAAACTTTAATAAAGGTTTTTTAAAAAAGAATTGCTATTTTCAGTTTGGAAGTCCTTCACCAGTAATGTGCCAGTGTAACTGAAAGCAATGGGATTTTATTCAGTTATGAATAAATCATGAAGAAATCATTGTAATAAAAAAATGAATAGTGTTTGTGTTCTATACAACTGAATGTAGCTGCACACTTTCTACATAGACAGTGGATTTATAGTCTTTGGAATAGGGATTTACTTTTTCTATAGATTCCTGTTGCATCAGAATAGTAAATCTATAGAAAAAACAAACTTCTGTATAGAAAAAGCACAGTATACCACAGATTCATTTCCAGAATATGAAATAAGGGGAATATGGCAGATTTGGCTGTGAAGCAGCTGTGTGCAGAGCTTCAGTGGGATGACAATATAAGTAGCTTTGTTTCCTGGGGAAAAGCCTACTTTATCTTTTGCAAATGAAGAAAATTTCCCATGCATTTGAGAGAGGGGCATCAAAACACACATTTGACATGAGGGTTACCATGTGACGCTGGAGGAACAAATAGGAAGAGATCTTCCCTGAAACAAATACAAAACAAGACAGCCTTATGAAAACAGAAGAAAATATCAAATAAAATACATTGTACAGGCATGAAATTGAGGACTGAATTGCTTGAATTCACAGGAGAGTTATAAAAAGAAATGGATGGTTTTGAATTTCAATTCAGGACATCCTAAGGCACAAATGAGGCACATTCTTCACTTTCACCATTGTTTGTATCCTGGTTCTTTTACCATACACAAAGAAGTGTTGGGGTTAATAAAAGGAAACAAGTTGATCAGGTTTTCTCTGAACAATGGTGGTTCCTCTCTTACCTGCATGAGAAGAGAGATTGAATGCTCTTTAAATATGCCAGTGTAAAAATGTGTTTAATTGGATGACCAGGAACAGGTCCCTGAATTGAAAATCCTTCAAATGAGATTTTACACTGTAGTTGCTAAAAGCACAAACAACACTTACAGCATGCAGGCCTAAATGTAAAGAAATTAAATTACTTACTGCAAACTGGCAAATCAATCAGTTCTAACCTGAACGTTTAGAAGGTTTAAAGAATTAAAGCACTAGGCTAAGAAAATTCTATCAATGAACATCCTAGAGCTGCCTTAATCAGGGGCAGGTGCTATTGAGTTAAAAACAGCTGAAGAAGCTTCAGCTAGAAGCTGCTAGAGCTTCTTCAGAGCCTTGTCCCTGTTACCCTTGCCTCAGAGTAGCAGGTGCCCTCTGGTTTGGAGGCTCTTGAAGTACCTATAATGAAAGCTGAGAGCATCCTGGAATAGGATTAAGTCAGGGACTGTTCTCCTATGCAACTTGAAATTTTACTCTTTTTTTTTTTTTTTCTTTTTTTTCTTTTTTTTCTTTTTTCTTCTTTCAAGAGAAAGTTGAAAATTTATTTGTGTTCCAGGGGGTCGACAGGTTTTGTGCATACCATTCACGTAACAGTTGTATGAAAAAAATCTTCTGTCAAAAAGCCTATAAATGTTTAAAACAGTTTCTATTTCAAATCCACAAGAATACTGGAAATAGTCTTACAAGTTAAACAAGAAAATTAGAAATATATAGCAAACTCATAAGCTTCCTGGCTAAAATTTTGCTAAACTGTGAAATTCTCAGTGGATTTGGAGTATATTTTACTCACTGGTGTCCACTGAATAAGTAGATTTTACTCACTGGTGTCCTGGAATAAAGTAGCTATCCTTTTTTTTTTTGTCTTTTCAGGTCTGAATGGAGATGATTTCTTGGAGTTAGGCCTCCGTAATGGAAGAGTAGTATACAGCTACAATCTAGGTTCTGGCACAGCAACAATCATTAGCAAACCACTCGATCTGACACTCAATGTTCATGTCATCCATCTCGGCAGAAATCTCCAGAAAGGCTGGCTGAAGGTAAAAAAGTAATTCCGTTAGAGGGATAGAATATCTTGTAGATGAAAATGTTCTCTCTGTTTTTTCACATTTTACATGGAATTTTTTTTTTTTTTCTGTGCTTCCCTATAAAGCTGGGGGGATTTTCTTCGTTAGGAGTTCCTAAATGAAGGCAACCCTCTTTGTTATAACAAGTATCAATGTTTCATTGAAAGGTGGATGATCAGAAGAATAAAACTGTCACTTCTCCTGGGAGGCTGGTTGGACTCAATGTCTTCAGTCAGTTTTATTTAGGAGGCTATCATGAGTATACTCCAGAACTCCTACCAAAGGGACCCAGATTTAAGAATGGCTTTCAAGGTAAAGATTACACCATTTTCCATTCCTTTTAATACATGCAGCTGATTGTATATCTTTCTTGCACAGGTAACTGAAACAATCTCTGTCTTATCAGAAAACAAGCTAGAATCTCCTTGGCTGAATTTCCTGTGGCTTTTTCATTATTTCACTATGAAACATGATGCAAAAAGAGGCTTTGCTAAATAATTTTAATATTTTTGTTTCTGCTAAAATGGAAGTGTGCCATTGTAATGTTTGTCATATAATCTCTTCTTATGTGTCCCTGTTCTACAGCATCACTTCAGAAGGACTGCCTTTCTCTGAAGTAATTTAGGTTCTTCTCCCATTGTGACTGGCAGCTTTAGTTTGGGTAATAGCTTTCATGCTAAAAACTCTTTCTGAAAGAAATCTGATATTTTTTTTCCCCTGGCATTATGAGCTAGGTCGCAAGACAGGACTTAGCTAATTCCTTTTGCAAATATTTATTGAGCAGATAATAATTTTTACCTCAAAACTGATATTGAAGCTTTATTAATCTGTTTTCAACTCCTACCATATCAGCAATGAAGCAAAGGACTTGTTCATAACACTATGTTTGTTCTTTACTTCCAAAGAAACAATGTTCTTGATATTTGCAAGGTAAAATATCAATTCATTTCAAGCACTGGAAAGCCTTTCAAATGAAAACATTTTGCAATAATAAAACAGAGTTTGAGTTCTCAATTATGAAACTGAGGGTACATTATGAAAGGCAAGCATAGCAATAAAACTCACTTTCATCCACTAAAACACTGCATTTCCATTAAGACCATGTAAATGCTTTATTTCCAGCCATTACCTCACTTTTTGTTCTAACATTGAAATTTCCTCAAATTCAATTTCATATTGTATAGTAAACTTCTCACTCAGAATGTCATATGAATTAACATCTCATCTGTCTCCATCTTTTCAGGAAGCATGGATTGTATAGTTATACCTTTCATAGCCTCTAAGCCTATTGCAAATTGGCATATTATAAAACAATGTCTGTGCAATTTTTAATATTGGGTCAATATCAGTGAAGTACTTTTGGCTTTTTTACAGATGTGTTGATGTTAATGTGACCAACAGGAATCTCTGGTGCTTTACTTTAACCAAAAATATTTCGTTTTCCAGGTTCCTCATGTTCCAAGTGTATGGTAATGACCAGATTTCTACAAATTCAGTATGAATAATCTTTAAGAAAACACAAAATTCATGTATTGTTAGTTAGCATACTGTTTATTGATTTTTTCATGCTCTTTAAAAAGAAGTATTACTGCAAAATTTTGGGAAACATGTAGCATATAAACAGTTTTCTCTTTTTCCCTATCATTTACAGTATTGAGTCCATTATATTTGCTAATTCATCCATGATCCTGTTCCCAGCAGCAGCTTGTCTCTGTCCACCAGAGAATAGTGACTTTCAAGGAATGTACATTTTCCTATGACCAATTTCCTCCAATGTTTTCTTACGTAGTCAGCATCTCATTTGTTCTTGTAGCTCAGAAATCTCCCCAGTTTCAGTTCTCAGGATCAGAAATAAACCTCCATAGATTTTTTTTTCCAGAGTGGGAACAGCAGTACCACTAACAGAGAAGAAAATTTTGAACCATTTTACTTCAGCCAATCTGCAGCTGGGATCTGCAGAGATCTCACAGAAACTCTGGAAGTGACAGCCAAGATAAATTTGTCTAAGACATAGTGGATTAAACTACTCAGATTTTTGGAACCCCGCTGCTGGCTCCTTTTAAAGACATGATTTATTAAAACCATTTTGCTTCTAACACCACAGTGTACCTCTCCTTTTGTAAGAAATCACTACTAAATGAAGAAACATTGAGACCAGCCTTACTGCTGCAGATTAAATGTCCCCAGTGTCAGTGTGCAATAATTTAGGATTTTTTCTCTGTACAACTACAGTTTCAGACCATTTCCTCCCTGACCTGCATGCCTTTAGCACTTCAAGTACTCTCCACAGAGGAGGAAGAAACTGAAAACAAATGTTTCTAATAAATTGTCATTTAATAATTAAAAGTTGTGGAATTTTTAATTTAGGAAATGTGTGAATCAGCACCTAGAGATTCTTTTGAAAGGCTGAAGGACATTTGATGGTAATGTAAACAATTTGTAACATTTCATTCTGTCCCTATGAGAAGCTGAAGAAACTGGTAGAGCTCAGATGAAGCAACCAAGTTCATGTAGGCCTGGAGGCTCTTCACACTTCATCTGAATGTGAGGTTCCTTGGGGGCTTAAATGAGCTTTTTGTAAATGAGATGGTTTACATAAGTGTTCAGCTTTTTTTCATTTCCTGTAACAGTGTAATTAAGGGACCTTGAGAGTTTTCTGAGCACACTGCAGATGCTCTAAAAACTCAGATGTGAGGTTTAGGTAGCTGAAAGTCCTGTGGCCAAGAGACTCCAGACAATCTGAAATGAGGGTATAAAACCAACTGACTTCTTCAAAGGTCTGAACAACTCAGCACTATGACTCACCTTCACAAAATGAGACAGAATTATTTGGAAGAAGCTGGAAGTTACAGTTGAATTTCCAGCCCTTCCATCTCTGAAAGAGGCAGAGAGAAATCTGATGTCAGGGACAAAAGGGGGAGTGTTCTGATGTTTCATGCTCTGCACTACCATGACTGCAGGATGGAGTCTCTAGATGACAATACAATTGATGGAGAGCCAGGGCTTGAATTTAGAACTGAGGAGCAGAGAAAGAGAAGCAACTGAATTGTTCCTGTGGTCCTGTTCTGAAGCAGGGCTATAGAAGTAATCTGTTGTTTGACAGCAAATACTAATAAAAGGAGGAGTAAATAGGCTAAAAGAACTCTTACCACAAAGCTGAACTGTTGAAGAACCTCTCTCATGCTGAAAGAGCTGCCTCTTCACCTCATTCAAATAAATGATTTGGCAAAGTAAATAAAATTGTGTCTTGGTTTAGGAGACAGGTATCTGCTAGGGAAAGCTGGAGTTTCCTTAGAATGGAGAATGTAAACCCCCCTCCCTTCAAATTATTATAATTTTGCAATTAAGGGCTTTCAGGCAAAGATATAGGAATAACAGTTCTTGTACTAGGAATGTTAGAAATGCAAATGTAGTAGTACAAAAAAACACAAGTAAACAACAAACAAACAAGCCCAGAAAACCCTGACAGAGTGAGGGACACAACCTGACACCCTCCTGGTCAGGGTGTTGGGAAGCAGTCCTCCTGGAGAAAGATGTGGCTCTGTTGGAGTAGATGATCCCGCTGAAGAAGGGTCCAGTGATGCTGAGATGAGTCTGATCTTCCTCTGGGATCCAGTGGAAAACAGGATTGTCTGGGGTTCTGAGTCTCAGTTTTTATCTAGGCAGGGACCCTGCAGCCCCCAGCCATTGGGTGGAGCATCTCACAATGGGATGATGTAAATGTGTCATGTCATTGGTGGGCCTTAATGGCCCATTAGCAGAAAATATCCCCCTGGAGGGAGGATGGGTGGTGAAAGAGATAAGAAACAATACCCCACCCGGTTTTAATAGCTGAGCCATTATCAAAAAGGCATCCACCCCCCCTCCCCAGAGTAACAAGAGACAAAGAAAAAACATTTCCCTAGCTGCTTTCAGCAGATGAAAATAGATTACAATTTTTTGCTTCCATAACCCAAGACAAATTGCAGTCACTTTTTTAAAATAGAGAAATCCCAGAACACACTTGAGTTCCAAATAGATACAGATTTTCAGTCAAAGTTTAAGTTCATAAGCTAGAATATATGACAAGCTTGCCAGGGTTAAGACTACTTACCTTTAGGTTCCCTCACCACTGATATCACAGAAGGAAAGTGAGTTCTGAACTAGCTTTTAGCAGTGCTGTATGATTCATATAGGTCCTCTGGGTGTTTGGATCACTTCAGCTTAGAGAAGTCCTGAGTAGTCACTGTTGGGGCCATTTTTTAGACCAACACCTCACTACTCACAAACAGCAAAGAAAACAAGGGAAAAGCAAAGGATTTAAGGATAGGTAGGATTTAAGAAATCTCTAAGTTCAGTACTGCATTCAGATAGAAAATACTTTATCAGTGTTTCTCTTTCTGTCAATTCTCTTGCTGCATTTTTAGTACATCTTGAAAATGCCTGCTTTGTGTACTTTTTAGTCAAATTATCACCAAAAGCTTACAAGTGGGAAAGGGATCCCAGCAAGAAATTAGGGAAAAAAATCTTTGTGTGATAAGGATATATCAGAAAAAATAAAGTAAACATCAGAATGAAGTCATATATGTTATGATAATCCCTCAAAAACCTCTTTAGTGGTTTATGAGCTCTGCTTGACTGGGGTGAAAGCTATAAAATAAATTGATAGTAAAAAAGGTCAATAATAGAAAGGACAAGGTGTGGTCTAAGAAGTCACAATTCAAAAGATTGCAAAGAAAAAAAGTAGTATATCATCTGTGAGTGTACAATCTTAGTGTCTGATTTCAGTTTACTTGCATAAAACTCTGACATTCAGAATCATGCCAAGTTTAACTCACAAACTTGGGAACTTCAAGTTCCTCTTGCAAACTTGGCTGTGTCAGGAAACCTCTCCATTATTCAGAATAGTTGGCAGTCTCTCATGAAAAGGGGCCCAGTACTGGCAGGGCAAAGGAAATTCAGGTCAGAAAGAAGGCACATTCATCAGCTGATCCCTCTGCAGAAGGTTGTACAGTAGGCTGAAATGCTGCTCTGACTCATTAAATAAAAGATTCAGTTGAACTTAGAAAGCTGGGCCAAAACCCTCTTGTAGCTGTTACATGCTTTGTTTACCAGTGCTCAAGAACTGTTCCTAACCTAGATGGCACAGTTAAACTGTGGTTGGTACACTTAAACTTGTCATAAACACAAAGGCCAAGTTATTTTTCATGATGACCTTAAAGTCCTTGGGGACTCACTGTGCTTTCCGTTGTTTACGCAGAGCTCTGGGCTGCCTTTTCTTAGCACTCCAGCAAGACCCAGGAGAACAGAACATGCTTTATCTGCTGCTGATAAAGAGATGAAACATTAGTTAGGATTTACCAAGCATAAGGTGGCCTAAAAAAAACCCTGTAAAAAGCAAATAAGAAAAGATTGCAAATAATCATCAAACTAGGTTATTTTAAAATCGTTTATTATGAGTTTCTGAATTAACAGTTATGTGTCAGTATAGACAGAGCTACAAAATGTGTGAAATATGGAAATAGCCTAAGAAAGCTACTTTCAATAACATCATGAAACTGTGGCTAAAATAGTTATCTTGATGTAGATATTACTTATATTTAGTTCCAAAGAAAATATGTAACTATAAAAAATCACATTGTACATTCATTGGGTCTTTCAGATGCAAGTCTTTTTATTTTGTGATTTCAGTGAATCATGCAAAAACTCATATTAAGTGATGCTTTTAAAATCAGTGTAATGATTATTAGCAATCTCCATACCATATCCTCTCTCTGTTTCTAATATCTCTGCTTCTCTGCTTCTAATATTAAGCAGAGAACCTCTGCTATGCACTTCTGAATACCAACTCTTCCTGTGATTTCAGGCACTGTGGGAATTCACTATATCTCAGCTAAATTTTATAAATCAGGTTTAGAAAGGCCTGAGCATTTTCAAATACATTTATGTACTAGTTTAACTAATGTGGTTTAAAACCTGATTTTTAATTTGAACTTGTCTATATATTTATGTATAGATCTGGATAACATTTCAAAAATGTTTAAGGCTACCTTTAAATGTGACTGTACATCACTTGGATGCTGGGGTATATTTTGAAAGGTCACTTAGGATTTGATCCAAAAAAAAAATATTATATGGAATCATCTTCAGTTTTGCAGTATAGAAATAAGCACATGGATCCAGAAACATGATCCAGAAATACTGGTGACTTCAGCCTGGCCCAAAAGGCTGACCATCCTGTGACACCACCAGGAAGAACAAAGACTCTGCAAAGGGGCAGTCCCAAGAAAGCTCACAGGCTAAGCAGGAGCTGCTGGGCAGCAGCAAGCAGGGACCACTTCTGCTTCACTCTGAAGCTTCAGCTCCTCCTTTCAGTTGGGATACCAATATATTATGAAATTAAAAGAAAATCAGAGCACAGATCCAGGCACTGGCACTCAATCATCTTTACAAATAAATTGTTGCAATATTCCCTGACAAGTATTTGGTCTGTGACAACTACTGTTTTCCTAAACAATTCTTTGGTGTGTTTAGGGACTTAGAATAATCTTTGGGTCATTTCCCAGTGGTAGTCTGCATGCAGCTATACTGTTCTGGAAAGTAATAAAAGTTTGATAATAAAATTTTGACCATGCCAGGTCACTTGGCCACAGCACCACATAACAGGCCCAGGTAAGTGTTTACCTTACTAGTATATGTTAATTTTTTAAATTATCTTCTGAGATTTAGGGCCTGAAGGAGCAGTCTATATTGACCTTAAAATGACGTGTGACATGGTCTGCATGTACCAAGGACTGAAGGATTCACTTTAGAAGGGAAGAATTTCAGTAATTAGCTGAAGGGGTCTTTTTCAGCCTATGGAAATTCAAGTCCACATTCCATGCTTGCATTATGTTATTTGGTGCCATCTGGATTCTATTATATTTTATATTAAGCTGATTTCTTGCTGTCTGATCTTCTCTTTTTTCCTTATGTTTTAGGGCTTTGGTTGGTTGTTTTTTGGTGTTTTATATTTTTGGGGGATCTGTGACTGTTTTTATCTGATATAGACACATTCCTGTAAGAGCATGAGTGTGTAAACACAAAATTGCACCTGGTCACTGACTTTATATTCTGTCTGTTCCTGAAGAAATTATTTCTTTTGTTTTGCCCAGTATTAAATGAAGGACTTCTGATCATCCAGTCATTTACCTGAACAGAAAGTAGCTGCCCTACCTTTATCTCCTGTGGTATGGTTGCACATTCACTGAAGATATTCTGGAAGGACCTATTCACTGAGGGCTGATGCTGTTCTGTTATTCAGTTTGTTTTGACCTTTGCTATCTGTTTTAAACTTAATTTCTTTCTTTCTTTCTACTTTTGAGGTTGCATTTTTGAAGTTCAAGTTCGCACCAGCCTTAATCAAGGGTTTAAATCACCAGGAACTCCAGAAGGACACCCCAATTCTGGTCGCAGTGTTGGACAATGTAAAAATTCCCCATGCAGTTTAATAAAATGCAGAAATGGTGGCAAGTGCATCGAAACTGGCTCTACTGTTTAGTAAGTATATATATATATGTGTGTATTTAGACACAGCATAGACTGTCTTTAGACAAATAACTATGGTAAATTATTGTGTTCATAACAGAACGAGATTATAAGAAAGACAGAAAGACAGAAAGACAGAAAGAAAGACAGAAAGTCAGAAAGACAGAAAGACAGAAAGTCAGAAAGACAGAAAGACAGAAAGACAGAAAGACAGAAAGACAGAAAGACAGAAAGACAGAAAGAAAGAAAGAAAGAAAGAAAGAAAGCTGATGAAAATTCATTCAGTTAGACAAACACATTAATATTAGAATATTAAAATTATGTTAGGACCATTTCTGGGGAATTTTTTTGAGAAATTTCATGGGTTGGTTCTGCTCCACTGAAGTCAGTGGCATCCAGACTTACTAGGAAATGCATGGGAAGAATGAGATATGTTAAAAATGCGTTAAATGAGTTTTTTAAAACTAAGTGAGCAGCTGGGACAGCAGAGAAGAAGTAGTAAAGAGGAAAGCTTGATTGTGTTAATGTCCAAATGTGGCTGATGGGGCAAAAATAGGTGACTTCTGTTTCCTGGGAATTTATTATTTTCCATTAAAATTAATTATTTTATTTTATTTTATTTTATTTTATTTTATTTTATTTTATTTTATTTTATTTTATTTTATTTTATTTTATTTTATTTTCCATTAAAAAAACCCTTGTGGAGTAAACCACTGGCTGCCCAACATTGGAAAGTTCTGAGCCAGTGTAAATCCTTAGGAGCTCCAAAGATTGTCTGTAGTCTGTCAGTTCATCTCACCTGGCTGCTCTCCTGGCTGATCTATGGGATGAAAGGGGGCAGCCATGGAGGCTGCCCAAAAGATGAGTCTCTGGTCTTTCATGCCTTGTCTCTCAGAGCAGATGGAGCTGAGTGCCCAGGCTGTATGCCCAGAAGGAGGAAGTACATTTGCAGTGCCAAATTGCTGTTGAGTGTCAACACTTCCATTGTAATAAATTTTGTTTTCAAACACTTTGTAACGTAGCTGTAAAACCTTTGTTGACGAGCATTTTTTATTTTAAAAGTATCTGCCAAGATTAATTATGCTTGTCTTCCCTTATGTGCCTTCACATGTGTTCATTTATTTCCATATATTTGCATAATTTTTTAAAAAGAGAAAAGTGCTGATTTAAAACTTGTTAAGATACTGACTGAAAACATTGCAGACAGCAAGACAGGTTTGAATGAGTAAAGAGGCTTCACACTGTGAAGCCTCTGTATGATGCTTCTTAAAACAACAAAAACCTGTCCTTCTCTGTGCTACAAAGAAAAACATTTGCATATCTGTCAAGCTAAAAACAACCTACTAACTCTGTACTGGTGAGAGAATTATATGGTAATTGGTTTTGCTGCCTGTGACACAAATCTTCACCTTTAAGAAAACGGTACAAAAGACCTGCTTTTAAAGCTACTAAATTGTACTGTTATTTGGAAAATTGACCCCAAAATTAGCACAGAGATTGCTCCTCATTCCCCTTATGAGGAGTTTATATTTATATTCTCTTAAGTTCAGTAATGAATGAAACACTTTAAAAAACATAATTTGGAATTGCTTTCTGATTGTTGCACTGCTGCATGTCACAACTGTTGCACTTTGCAGGATCCTCCCAGAGCTGTTAAACCCTTGACATCTGATCTTTCTGAGGAACAAGAAATTGTAAAGGTCATCTTTCACCTTATGAGCATATTGGAGGTGATAAAAAACCAAAATTGGAAGACAAAAGGATCATAACTGTGAGCTGAAACATCCCATATATGCATCCACCCACCTAAATCCTTGCATCAGCAATTTACTCAGCTGTGCTAAGTCGCCTTCATATCTATAAGGTGAACCAGCAGCAGCATCTAGAGCACATTTGGAAAGCAGGTGGCAGGCTAGAATGGCAGCTGGTGACAGGAAAACAGAGTGACCTTGGTATTATAGGCAAAGTTCTTTTTCATCATTACAATTTGTATTCCAGATTACTTTAGGGATTATTCTAAAATTTCTGGGGCACTGGGGGAAGGGGGAGGAAGAGGGGTATAATTTGTTTTTTTCTGGGGTTTGTTTGTTTGCATTTCATTTATAGTGACCTACTACTGAATTCTATTCCTGTCCCCATATTTCAGGACAGCTAGGTCTTCACACACAAGGTATATGTGCTTGCATGTTCCAGTAATGGTCACATTTTCCTCTCACAGAAAAAGTGAAGCGTTGCCAAAGAGGCATGGATGTAGCTTACATATAATTTCTGTCAAAGCACAGTAGCTGTCAATACTGTCTCAATATATTTTCTCAGAGGGAACTTCTTGCTATTTTCAAATCATCTGTGCTCCTTTGAAGAGCAGAGTCCTTGAGGGAACTGGATTTGTGTTCAAATATTTTCTCTGCTGAAATGAGATCTCTCCAGAGGTTTTGGTTGCTGTTTTGAGCTATTTTTATGTCTTGTTTTCACCACACTGCCAGAAAGTGTGTAGTGCTGTTAATCTGTAGATTCAGTTGCTATAGGGATAATGCTTTGATTTAAATAGAAACAGAAATATGCAGCATTAATCTTTACATTCTGGCCAGCAACAGAGCACAACTGCTGTGTTTTAACCAAAAAAAGGGGAAGTACTTGAATAATAAAATGAAGAATATAATTTTCAAGGGACAGTAACAGCCCCTATTATTTTATTTATGACACAAAATCCTAGAAAATACAAAATTACATATAAGATTTTCTGTGAGGTGTTATGGCTACTTCTTGTTGGTGAAGTAAGAAAAAAGTTTATCTTGTGTGCTGTTTGAACAGAACATCAGACAAAATGGAGAGGATTCAGTCCTCTCATGTAAGCTACGTCCATCCAAGTGTGAGCATGTAGTGTCACTTTAGACACCCCTGGGTAGACATTTGGCCATCAGCTGCTGCTCAAGAAGAGTTTAGGACTTGAAAAAGCTTTTTGTGATTGTCTCCAAGCCTCATGTGGATTTCTCAGTACTCTGTAGCTTTCAAAGAGCAACAGCCACTCAGGTTTCAGAAATTAAATCATACCCCATATGTGTGGGGTGGCCCATAAAAGGAGCTTCTATAGTCTAGTTATTAGGCCAGATTCGATTAAAATAAATTTGCAGTGCAAGGACAGAACCAACATGTAACACAAGGACAAACTTTCATACTCTGTAAGGAAAAGACATTTAGCTGTTTAATTGTCATAGTTTAAAACAATACAAGTTTCTGTTTTGGGGGGTGAATTTGCCATCTAAAATTTTTCATCCAATTTGCCTTATTTAATAGGACATTTTTCAGCATTCCATGGTTCTCTTTGTTTAAATACAGCTGATTCTCTTCCAGTCTTGTTTTCTTCTTGGCTCCATCTTTACCTTCTAGCCTGGAGATAGGCAGGTTTTTGTTAATGTTCTAGTTTTCCACTGTGTGAATTTAAAACCACTCTTATTCAGAAATTTCCTTCCTTGCTCAGCATCTTTACACTACAAAACAAATTCAAGAACTGTATCCGGAAATCTCCTGTGGATTGGGCAGCCTGATGGGGCCAATACAGGCCAATATGAATTTGAGATGTCCTGCACTATCTGAGATACTTGTATGATGTTGAGAAATGTTTCAGTTCCTCCTGGAAAAGTGTTTGGAGGTCAGACAAGATACCCTAGGGAGTTTCAGATGTCACTAAACATCTGCCTAATCTCAGGTGGTCTAACCAATTTGAAAAAATTAATTAAGCTTCTGATCTCCATTGAATATGCCTATCTTAGATATAGAATCCACATTCAGAATGTGCAGATCTTAACGTTTCCTTTTCTGCTATAAGATTTTTATTTGATTTGACACTATATTTGCATAACCATTTATGTCTTATTAGCATTGAGAATGACATTTTAAATAATATATTTTTTATATATATTGGAAGAATGTTTTTTTTTAATTTTGGATCTAAGTAATCTTTCCAAATCTTCACAAATCCTTTAGGATCTTTAGTTATTTCCCTATAAAGTTCAAGAAAAGCTTCTAGTTTCATCAGGATTTTGTGTGGCACCACACAGACACACTTCTTACATATTTCATGTGTAAGATTACTTTTTATTACTGTTTTTAATGTTGCCTGAATTTTGATGAAAAATTTTGGGGTTTGGTTCATAATCAACAGTGACAGACACTTATCATCCTTGCTTATGTAGAAGCTGTGTTATTTGTTTGAGAGCTAATTTTGGCTTTGGTAAGGGACTTTGAATCTGAATAAACCATTTTATGAATACTGCATGACACTTTTAAGCATTTTACAAGAAGCAAAAAAGAAAAAGCCATTAAATTAAACCGTCCTTGATCTTCCTAAATACAAATATTTCAGAACTTGAAGTGGTATTTGAATTTCCAAAATTTAAAGTGAGTTTCTTTTGCTTCTTGAACTGGCTGACTTTGCCCTATATTTACTCTGAAGTGCATCCTATTAAGATTCCTTTGCAAAACCAGATGATTCAAGATTATACAGTTTGTTTTCAGACACACTATCAAAGTTGTATTTGAAAGCCTTTCTATCCTTTCCCACCTAAAAATATGCTTTAAAAAAGAAAAAAAAAGTGACATTTTGGCAGTTGCTCTTGAAATACTGGTACCTCCAGTATAGAAGAATTCATTTAATATATGTTCTTCAAAATGTCTGAAAACAGGAAAGTGTCTTGAAGTGACATTGTCTCCTAAAACACATAAACTTAGATGTCTCCAGGTGAGCTAAATGTGTGGGATCCTATTAGAGTCAATGGAAATCCAGGCCTTTCCAGTCTAAACACTGGCATTCTAATGGTACAGGTCCTGGGATATTTTTTTAGTCTTCACAGGAGCACAGAAAAGGAGTAGTCCAGAGGAGCACAAGTCTTCTGCATCTCTTCTGTCTTATCTGCAGGTTCACACATCTCTCAGACACACCACGGATCAGAAGGCTAATATCACTAGTCTGTGTTGAGGCAACTGGATGCAGGACTTTATCATTAGGGTCATGCATGTCTTGGTTTGTGGGATGGATAGTGCTCCAGTTCCCATGACTGTTTCCTCTGGATCACCATTGACTGATTAGTAAATGAGCTCAGGCAGTTACTCAATGGTCCCATTGCCTAAACATGAGCACTTTGTCAGGTCTCTGTCAGAAACTTGTCTCCCTGGCCAGCAGCTGCCTCTCTCATATACCTCCAGGGCAACTGGAAGCCAGCTGGGCACCTGATGTAACACAAACTTAACTGTCTTCATCTCAGAATGAATCTCACCTCTGATACCTAAAGAAATACAAGAAGCATCATATGATTTACATTTAGGTAGGTCTGCAAAGAGCAAGGAGTTGGACTCAAAGATCCCTATGAGTCCCTTCCAACTTGAGGTATTTTGTGATTCTAAATGTGTCTTTAAATCCCTGAGAGTCAAGTCACTAGTGCAAGCTGTTGAGCGCTCCCGTCTGGAAAAACAAGCAAAATCAGGAAGACATAGAGAAAACTAGACCAGCATGGCAGGTCACATGATGGAAAATATTTCAAACACTGCCTCTTCCTTCATTTCTGTAAAGATTGGGAAATTTTAGATCTAAACTTCTCAACACCAGTCCAACTTGCTTAGGCACATTAAACAGGCTTCATTTGTTGATAGACCATTGCCACTGTAAGCAAACGTTCAGCTCTGTGCAAATAATTTTCAATTCATTTAAAAACCTGACTTCTGTTAGGTCATAAAAGACAAGAATTAAAATTTAAACAGACATACACAGACACAAGCCAGGGAAAGGGTAAGAACCCTCATGCACGATGCCCAAGAGCAGCAGCAGCAGCTCCAGCAGCCTCCCTCTTGGCACAAGGAAGTGGTACTGCTGTTTGCACTCAGGGAGTTAAATCACTTCCCCTTCTCAGTAGCTTTCATGCATCAAAGCATAACATTTATGGCTGAGACAGAAAGCATTCTGATGCTGACTTTGATGAATTGAGGTGCTTTTGCTTTTGCAAGGTCCTGTCCTCTTTTCCCCTTCATTCCAAATGGGTATTTATCACTCTGAAGAGTTTGTTGGCTGTGTTTTGTTTACATGTCTGATCTGAAGGTTTGGTGAAACAGTAGTTTCACAAGGTCCTCATTATGTTTTATGCAGAAACAGTGGGCTCATTAATGGAGGTTATGCAGCTCAGTCAGTGCAAAGAAAAGTCCAAGAGTTTGCACAAAACAAAAAACCAAATAAACACGGACAAATCAAAACCCAATCAAAATATACAAGTTTTCATTCTTAGCCTCGAGAGAGAAAACTTCCAGGGAAAAATCCGTAAGTGTTTTTATTCAGGGGAATAATTTTTTATTCAAAAAGTGATACAAATGATAGGATACAAATAGGTCTAATATATTTAAATTTTACTCTTCAGTAAGGAGGGCATTTTAAACATCATTGCCATGTGTATTCTGTATTTAACAATTTCTATAGAATTCATACTAATTTTAAATTTATAGGTTAATGTGACTTTTTTGGGTTTGTTCCCCAGCCTGGATGAAGAAAGGCATAAAGAGTAGCAGGCAGTAACAAGTTCAATGATTCAGTCGATTTAGAAAATTCACTTTTGATATAGCTTGGCAATCACAGATATATGAAACCCAGATTACCACCTCTTTCATGGCCATATCCACTACCCCCTTTTCCGTCAAGTGCTTCAACAAACGTGCATCTGATATACCAGTTATAAAAATTTAGAAAATTAACAGTGACTAAGTGAAAGGCAGTTGCTGACAGACTCCTGTTAGTAACTAAAATTTGTAACTGTTAGCAATTCCCTTATGCTGGTTTTACTTTTATGACTGTTTTTTGCTGCTTACTGTTCCCTTTCTTAAATGCCCACTTTAACTTCTCCTAGTGTATGAAACCAGGGCCTTTTGGTGTTATTTGTAGAGCAAAACAAACATGGAAAAGCTACAAGGCTTTTTTTTTTTTTAAGAGATGCTAATACTGTAATGTTAATATTCAAAATAAAATATTTACTATCATGTACATTTTTTCTCTTATAATAAAATGAACATACCAAAAAGTTATATGAGCAACTTGGTTACTACTCTGTTCTGTCAACCACTTTGGATTAGGTTATTAAATATAGGTATACAAACTTGAAAATCTTGATTAGATTGCTACTGACATGTTGATTTCTTTTGATAATACTGTTGCATTCTTTCCTTTCACTTACTCTCCATAGCTGTGACTGCCTCACTGGATGGAAAGGTGCATTTTGCACAGAAACTGTGTCAGTGTGTGAACCTGAGCATGAACCTCCACATCTGTGTCAGCAAGGCAGTACCTGTGTGCCACTGCCTAATGGCTACACATGTCACTGTCCTCTTGGAACAACTGGTACCTACTGTGAACAAGGTATGTCAAATGCACAGTACATCACACAGTACAGTTATGTGATGTAAAATCATGGCATTTTGCAATATATCAATTAAATGTGGCATAGAGACACAAAGTACAAAATAGATTTAAGAAAGTGATGCTCCTTTCTGTTGGAAAAAGTAATTTGAAGCAATGAATCGTTAGATATTGTTTCCTTACTCTGCTTATTTTTAATGCCATTTTTTCCTTCCATTTTTTCAAATCATTCAACCAAATTCACAAGCATGATTTGTCAGACACCAAGGGGACAGGAAGCATTGCAGAGCAATGTTATAGTGCTTAGTTCAATTCCCAAGCTCACCATAATGAAGTATGATAGGAAATACACTTGAAATCACAGTAGTGGTACAGAAAAGGGAAGCATCTGGGACTTTATCCAATTTTTACTGATCCTAATGGAGAGGTTCCTGTTGACTTCACAGCCTATTGGGTAGGGATGCACTGATAATGATGGCAAAAGGTGCAAACATCACTGTAAAAATCCACAAGTGATTACTCTCCCTGGCTTGCTTTCAACATGTCATCCTCAAAATATGTCCTCAGTTTTCAGGTTTTGCATTTCTTACCCTAATGTAAAGGAATCCTTTATCTATTTTCTTCTCAGAGAGATTGTGCAAATGAATATTCAACAATGTGGATACACAGGTGCTACAAGCTCAGGGACTTTTCCTGCGAGTGCTGAAAGTGTTTCTGTGTGTAAGGAGGTGTTGTACAGTCCACACCTTCTATTCCACAGCTCTTAGATTCATGTTAATTTTGTACAAGCTTATGTTTTCCTGTTGAGAAGTTTTCTGTACCACTTTTGGAGAATAACAGTTACTGTTAAATAGCTGCCTTTCCAAACTGCCTGTCAAGGTCCAGCCTCACTTGTTGTGTGAGTTTGAAGCACAAAACTGACAAGCTGAACTGTATTTGACCTGATTTGCAGTCCTCACCCTATAGTTTTTAAATCCCATTACACGTGGAATTGGTAGGCTCAAATGAAAATGAATACAGCTTCTGGAAAGTTCCTGTCCAATTCTTTATTCCATGTAAGAATGTGCTTGCTTTATTGCCGCTGCTGGAACAGCTGTTCAAGGCTCTTTATATGAACTTTCCAATTTTGAATTCTCATTTCAAGTAAGGTTTTCAAAAGTAATGCCATCTGGATTCAGGATACTGATCATCAGGACATGTGCTATACACAAAGCAGGTAATGAATCAGGTAAACACTCCTGTGTTCTGGTTCCAAAATACATTTGGGTCTTCTTATGATGGCCACATTATCAGTACAAAACTTATATTGGAGCAAGAGAAAAATTTATTTCTTATAGATTGTCTTTCTTGTAGTAATTCTTCACCTGGTAAACACATTAGAAGGTTCCTCTGTGTTTTATTTAAAAGCTTTCATTTTATGAATAGGTACTATGGATCCTGACCAAACTCTGTGCCCTGTATTTCACCTTACTCTGTGGCAGAATAATGAATTATCATGAGATTTTTCAAAGAGCAGTTTGCACTTTTAGTGGATGGCAAATTGCTAAAAAACAGCTGCTTATCAAGATTGAATATCTCATCTCTGGATTAATGGTGGTTATTGGAGCCAAAAGAAAAAGAGACAGAGAGCAATGAACAGCCCAAGGAACTGGGAGAAAACAAAGGGTAATTAAAGGATGAGGACTAATGAATGTACCAGAAAGAAGGAAAAAAGTATGAGAAGAAGACAGAAGAGATTTATGAGGCAAAAAAAGTGCGGAGTAGAATAACAAAGGGTAAGAACAAACAGGGGTGTATCAGATATTAGCAACTGGCAAAGACAGTAAAACAGTATGGATTGCACAGGAACTGGTCAGGTGAAGTGAACAAATGGGGCAATAGGGTTAGAACCACAATAATAAACAAGAGTACTCTGAACACAATTATAAAGGGTACTTAGGCAAAAATCACCAATAAACAGGCACTAACTTATTTGGCAAACACTAAAAATGTTTGAGCTTCTTCATTAACTATGTACATGAGAGATGAAAGCATATGAGCAGATGAGGATGATGCTTTTCTTAACTGTGATGATCTTCCTTAGAGCATCAACTCAAGCCACCAAGGGTGCAATGCCTGTCAGCACAGAGATAGGGTACATTATGGTTAAGCTTTAGATGTCAGAGCTCCACTACTAAGCATTCAGTGGTTGGAAAAATAAGTTAGAACACTAAACACAGGGAGAGAAAGATTAGTTAAAGAACATAGTTTTGATAGCACTTGTGGCCTGAGACTCACAGGGCTTACTCAATTATCTCACAATGACCATTGCCAGTACATAAATTGAGCATTAATCTCAGGAGGCTGCAGAAACGTGTGTTATTTCATGTGTTTCAGAGGAAATAGAAGAAATCAACCCACTTGACAAAGAGAGGATAGCAGTTTCAGTTACTCTGCCTTTCCTATAGGCTGTGCACAACCAATTCATATTCAGGAAGTAGTGCAGTGATGTTTTGTAGTCTGAAACGCTGAGAGCAAATATTTCATTGTATATTTCAACATGACAAAAATGTACTAGGACTTGCTTTTCTCAGACAAGATCAAGAGGTTCAGCAGGTAGACAGCACCTAGGTGACTGACAAATAGGAAAATGCCTGTGAAATTTAAGACCAGTTTTGGGAAGGCAAGCATCCATAATGAGCACTAGGAAAGAAGGACAGTGTTGTAAATAAGACCAAAATGGGCCCAAGAAATAAAGCCTTGTCATGCAAGGCAGAGGAATACACTTGTTCAAGAACTTAAAAACTCCACTTCTTGGGTGCACTGTGTTGTCCAAACCCACTAACACTCATAAAACAATAGTCTTAGGTTTTGAAAGGTAACACTGATGTAAACAAACAAAAATATTATTAATTTATACTGCCAGAAACAAAAGTGATTGTAATAAAATGGGAAGGAAATGGAAGATTTCTGGAGGAGTCTTTTTAACTGGGTGTTAACACTGCCATTTGGGCTCAAACCACTTCCAAGACTGTTTCTGACACATGAAGCAGCAAATCATGCTGTTCCACTGGTTTGAAAAGGTCACAGCTGTGACAGTAACACAGCAAAGCCAGTCCAGCTCCTGAGGTGCATAAATGCCAATCAAACATTGCCATGATCGAGCCCAGCATTAATTCTTAGTTAGCACTCCCCTAACCACAAGCATTAGGAATATGGGGAAGTAGTTTATTTAGGTTTTTTTAAAAGTAGTTATGTTTTCCATGACACCAACACGATGTTAATAAAACCTTTTGGTCATTTGACTTAAAGTTTGCAACTGAAGCACCAGAGAATTCCGACTTTTCTTCTGATTAAGAAGCTTCAGCCTGCAGCAGCATAATAATTTCGTTGTTTCAGTAACACACAATATTCAAAACCAACAAGAGTTTCCAGTAATTTGTCTGGGGAGTCTCCTGCATGGCTTTGCACACCAAATTCCAGCTTATCCCATTTGTGCCAATGAATACCTTTGTAATTAGATCTCTAAAAGCATTTCTGAGGAAGGAGAAGTCTCTAAGGACCTGCTTTTTTCAATTCCCCTGCAAGTATATAGCAGACCTGTTGGTTTCACTGTGATTGTTACTGTGAGAAACAGTGGTCAAGATCAAATGTCAAGGATGATTCTTCCTGAGAAAGAGGGAACAGAGTAAAACACTTTTGCAGCAGGTAGTTTGATTATACAGCACATTGTTACATATGTAAACACAATATCTTTTTTCATAAATAGTAATTATTAAGGCATGTGAACATTAAAATTACAGACATTATCCATAATTATGTTAAGTAATTATATTCTAATCTCTACTAAATTCTATTTTAGCAGCTTATTCCTCTCATAAGAACTGTGTGCCTGTGTGAGGCCAGTAATCCTGCCTCCAGCAGTGCCCAACAATGGAAGTTTAGAGGAAAAATTAACACAGCAAGTATATACAACATCTCCCTGAAGTATCTAAACATTTATGGCTTACCTTTTCTTTTTTTTTTTCTTGCCATTTATCTTAATGGATTAAATCAAGTCTTTAATCTTGTCATAAACAGTATCACCAAAGGCTATGAAAATCTTGAACAAAAATAAATTTTAAGTCAATGAAGTTCTTCTGACATTCCATTACATATTGATATATATTTACACATAAGATCGCGTTTCTGTAGGTACTGAGCATATTTATTTCCCAGATAATTTTGCAGAGGAGTGAAGAAGACCTATAATTTCAGATTAGTTAATTGTGAGATACCAGAGACTGATAATGTTCTCATTTAAGGGGACAGCAATGTAGTATTTGAAAGATTCTATAGATGGCACTATTGGAGAACACTTGCCAGTGGTGAAAATAAACAGGGTTTTCATCACAGTATTTCTATGAATTTTAAGTTATTCAGCAGTTTCCTTTTGCAGGAATAGTTTGTGTCACATACATTCATAAAATCTATTATGATAATTTTTCTTGACTTCAAGGCATGATAACAGAATGCTACTGCCTCTTTTACAAAGAAACAAATTAACAAATAGATTTCTTCCATTGCATATTAGTCTCTGAATTCTATAGCTACAAATACTGCCTGTCAATGTACAACTCTTGAAGAACTGAAGGAAAATGTAAAGAATTTCATTGTTCCATCCTGGGTTTAATGAGATATTTGTCAAGCAATAAAGCCATTTCCCTGATGAACAAAGAGCGAGCAACTTCCTTGGGCCATGCTTATTCAGCTCAAATTAATTTCCTAGATATTATTTTGATATCAAATTCCATTATTCTGATATAAATGTACAGCAAATTTTTGAAAACACCTGATAAACTGACAGAAATAAAAACCCTTGACTTTTGAAATAATTTTTACTATAAATATTTTTTATTTTCTATATGGTATAGAATGGTACTTGACATATTTTGACTGGTATTGTAAGATAAATTAATTCACAGTACAATTTAACTCAACTTTTACCTGACAAGACATCTTACATACACAGTCAAGCACACACACGTACATATGTTGGGTTTACCTGACAAAGCAGTTAGACTTGCACAATCTATTTCATAGTTATCATTTGGAAACTTTTGTTTCTATGTTTAACCACAAGGACAATTTGTTATTGAGGCACAGTGACTATTGTCACTATTGTCTTTTAGTCATTTAAGCAATGTCAATCTCATCAAGCTTGGTTTCCAGTGACATTTTTTGAAAACTTGTGGCAAGAGAACAAAATCTTTAAATAGTAGCCACAGCATTCATACTGCAGAAGGATAAAATGTATTGTCTAAATTTTACCTGAAAAGCAATCTAAGCTTTCAGGTTTATCATTAACAATCCAGTAAACTTAATATGCATGGCAGGCACAAGGGAACATGCATTTGTAATATTTATGTGTATAATTCAAAATGTCCAGTAGAATAAAATTAGTTACCTACTCAAATACATCATATATAAACCCAAGTGGAAGTCACGTATGATAAAATGAAAGAGATGATAATATCATCCACACCAAGTCAGCCATGTCATCATGGGATGTGATGTCCCAATAAAAATTCAATCATCTAACTTACCATTCCCTCCAGTCACCCAGCTGAGTAAGAACAAGATCCACCCAGCTAACTACACTTAGCAGGATGACTCAAATTTCTTAGACCTTCTCTATGTGCATGAATGATGTGCTGGAAATGTGCTTGCCACCTTACTTCCTAATGGTGTTCAGAGTTAGTTAGTTAAGTAGTTAGGTTGCTAGGTAATGGTGAGAACTGGTTTTCAAGGCAAAGCACCTAGATTTAAGTGTCTAAATGTGAGTTCAATATATAAGTTCCTATTGTGAGTTTAAAGATTTGAGAGCCTTTCTCAGCCCATGGGGATGGGGCTGGTGTCTTGTCTCAAAAACAGCTTTGCTGAGGAGCCCCAGCAGGACTTTCCTCCTGCATTGCTTCAGGAGCAGCTTTAAATACCCCGTGATCCTGAGCTGAACTACACTGTAGCAGCACTAAGATCCACTTGATACAGACCCTGAGTCACAGACTGATTTGAAGGCTGGACCTTAACACCTGCCTCATCACTGTGGAACTGATGCTTCACTTGCCCTAGCTCAGCTATCAGGTGTGGGGAGGCTTGATCAGGCCTTACCACGTGAAAACATGAGCCAGACATGGCTTTTTCTGTGTCTTTTTTTATTAGGTCCTCATTCCTTTGAGTAGTGACTCACATTTTCCTTTTCCCTTCTTGTTGGAAGCTGGAACAGATTGCCCAGAGAGGCTGCAGAGTCTCCACCACTGGAGATATTCAAGAACTGTCTGGACACAATCCTGTGCCATGGGCTCTGGGATGAACCTGCCTGAGCAGGGAGGTTGGACCAGGTGATACACTGTGGTCCCTTCCAGCCATGCTGTGATTCAACGTACCATCATCAGATTTAGCTTTAGCTAAGTATTCAGCTTAGAAAACAGAGCCATTAATCAGATACACAACAAAAGTATTTAAATGTCTGCTGTAGTTACAACGCAGCCCACAGTGCTAAGTGTTCTGAGAGTAATGCAGTAGTTACACAGCAATGGTCCTACCAATTTAGCTTATAGGATCAGCAAAAGCATCCATCTATCTCATTTGTTTCAGCAAAGAGTTTCTCAGGAGCATATGTAACACAGGTGTTGTCTTGTGCAAGTTTAGCTGAACTTATTTTCTTATCCTAGGTGAAAAATAAAGTTTGCTGCCAAGAAAACAGCATTAGAGTACCTCAGGCCTCTGATGTGTTAGTTTTGTATATGCCTGCCATAAAAGAAAATTGAAAAGCTTAAATTGTCATATTCTTCACCTTAAAAGTTTGTCTGTCTATAGAAGCAATTCTGCAAAAATGAAATTTCATACTGCTCACCTCTGTGCACTGTGTTAGAGTGAATGCATTCTGTTTTGGGATATGGGTGCACATATGGCTTCCACACACCTGCCAAGTGAGATTTTTTCCATGCATATAATCAGTACTTGCAGGATCTACAGACCATTTACAAGAAAATTATAAGTCATTCTAGTACTACCTGTAGGTACTCCTGCTGCATTGTGGCAAAATATGTTACTTTCTGACACTTGTAAGATACATTTATTGGGAATAAGCCTACTTTTTAAAGATAATGAAAATAAAATATTTGCATCTTAGAAGTTCTGGAATGAAGTATATTAAATAGAGTATTGTATTTGATATCTATAAATCAGGATAATACCCCCTTACTAAAGAATTCTGACATCTGTTGCTGAAGTTGTGAGTCTTATTTTTTAATCCTCTATCTGTAATACAAAACCATGGACTTAATTCTTTCTCTGACTGATACCACAAAATCACCTTTTATCCTTGTTCTCTTTCTCTGCTTCAAGGCTTTTTATTATAGCAATCCTCCTTTCAGATTCCTCCCAATGACAAGCAATGTAGCATTTCAACCCTGATGATTTTGCTCTCACACTAGTCATCGTCCAGGCTTCCTCCATAAGCAGCAAAGAATTAACTACACTGATAAAGTGAAAATGAATCTGCCATAGAGGTTTTCAGATACCTCATTATACACTTTGCCTAAGGCGACCTTTTAAGCAGGAGCATATTTTCATGTAAGATTGACCACTGTGGCACTGTTCCTCCACATCTAAATCTCACTGTGCAAAAATCTGCTAAAAGGAGACTGACTTACAAATAATGCATGAAGAAAAAATGCCTATGTACAAAATGAATTATTATTACTGTTTGTTTTAAATATGAAGATATCAGTAGAGGGATTGTATCTTTAACTACTAATGGAGAGCCTTGTCTTACCTACTGAAAAAAAAAAATCCATATGGAATAATAAGGATTACTCTGTCTTTTGTACCTGATAGTGTTTATAAGTTTTAGTGATGTAAAGTACAGCACCAAATTTGTTTAGCAAGTTTTATTACTGTTTATCATCCAGGGTAATTGCTACTCTAAATACTTTTACTTCTGTGAACTTTTAAGTATAGATGCCAGGAACTTCATACTTTTGATGTTATGTAATTTATACTACAGATAATGCCTAGCTTTAATAGTATGCATAACAGCTATTATGATACTTAGGATGGGAGTGATTTGAGAATATATACATAGATTGAACAATAGCTCATCAAAAGCCTGATTCTGATCATTCAAGCATTTAATAAATCCATTATAATTGATATTCCAGTGATTAAAACTTACTTTTAGACTTACTGAGATTTTGTGCCATCAAATCCATGTCCCTTCCCCAGAAATATTATCTGTAATCTACCAAAGGGAATTAATAAAAAGGTCAGCTGTGCAGTTACTGCCCATTCGAGAGATATCTTCAGGTCATGTTATGCTGATAACAGGTGAGAGATCTGGAACCTCTATAGTGATGTATCTGCCTGCTGGACACTGTCCACCAGGGTCACCTTGAACCCCTTTCTGAGAAAGGTGGTGTGATAAACAGGCAAATCACAAGAGCCTGCAGCATGCTGGCTGTGTTCCAGCCTAATAACCAAGGCCCATCTGTGACAGGCAGTACAAGGTGCAGCTGGGTGGTGAGTGGGTTCACCAGCAGATGCTCTGCAGAAAACTTGACTGTGGAAAGACAGCAAAAGGTATTGCAGAATGCACTTCAAGGACATCTTGAAAGTATATTTGACTGAGAGCAAGTTACTACAAAACAATGAAATTGGGAGCATCAAAATGCTCTCTTAGAAGGGCAACAGCACAGCTTCAGCTGGAAATGCAGAAGTGAGAACACAACTCAGGCATTTAATAGTGCTGTTTAACTAAACAGCAAAAATAGTTTATCACACACAGATCTATATAAACCCTGCACATCTAAGTAGCTTGATTTATTCAGAGAAGCCACAAATATAGTAAACTAAAAACTACATGATCATGAATTAGCTAATAACTAACATGATTAGAGAGATTATTTACAAGAGCATGTAGTTACAGGACAAGGAGGAACAGCTTCAAGATGAAAGAGAGTAGGTTGAGATTAGCTACTAGGAAAAAAATCTTTGAGTCTGGTGAGGTGCTGGAAGAGGAGCCCAGAGAAGTTCTGGACGCCCCATCCCTGAAAGTGCCCAAGACCAGGCTGGATGGAGCCCTGAGGAGGCTGATCTAGTGGAAGATGTCCCTGGACACAGCAGGGGAGACGGACCTAGAAGATCTTTAAGATCTCTTCCAAGCCAACCCATTCTGTCATTCTTTGATTCTATGATAATTATATCTCAAATATGTAATTTTGTTACAGTGGGAAAAAACTGGAAATTGTTTCAAGTCACATAAACATTATAGAAAAGTAAAACAATTTATCAGTTGGCTGAAGGCAGTTGAACCAGTCTGATTTTGTAGTGCATATGAACAATCAACCACTGACTGTTCAACTGAGAGAAGAGGTAAGACAGAATGCTTAAGTTATGTATAGCTCAAAAGTACTATACTTAAGTATAGTACTTTTCACTATAAGATAGGACGATTTGAATTATCAAACATCTCAGTCTGATCATCCTAAAAACAAATTTCAGCAACAATTAATGAGAACTTCCCATTTAAAAGGTACATTCTTATGGCACAAAAAGCAGCTCATTACAAATCCTCCACTAGGATTATCATCTGTACAGTGAGAAAATAAATGTTTATTTTGACTCCTGCAACAGTATTTTGCATTTCAATTTTTTAAACAATGTGAAATTTACACTTATATGTATTTGAAAATGAATGCTGACAAGATCACATTTACTTTGCATTAGAACTGCAGCCTTGATTGTTGAGGAATAAAGGCACCAAGAAGACAAAGGCATTGATTTGCTATTATCTAAGTTTTATTTTGTATCTAGGTTATTTTTATTCTGTGAAAAGAATTGGAAGTATTATGTACAGCATTTAAATACTATATAAAAAAACTGGTTCCATAATAATGCAGTCCTCTCAAAATATCTTTCAGAAGACATTTCCTCTTGTATTTTTCAGATATTTCCATTAGTGATGCATCCTTCAGAAATACTGAATCATCGTGGATGTCATTTGCACCCTTTTATATTCGGCATAAGACCCATATTAAACTGCAGTTCCAGCCTCTTTCTCCAGATGGTATCCTGTTCTACACTGCTCAGCATTTGGGTACTCAGTCAGGTAAGTGGATTCCAGCTTGCTGCTATCATACAGCCAGGTACTTTTGTGAAAAAGAAAGGGAGCACATTGGGGTGATTCAGGCATTCAGACTCTGTAACTCATTGCCCATTGTGTCTGGGTTTCATCACAGATCATAGAATGTTAGGGGATTGGAAGGGACCTTAAACATCATCTAGTCCCAAGTCCCCTGCTGTGGACAAGGCCACTTTCCACTAGACCAGGTTGCTCAAGGCCTTATCCAGCCTGGCCTGGAACATTACCAGTCATGGGGCATCCACAGTCTCCCTGGGCAACCCATTCCAGCGTCTAACCACCCTCACAGTAAAATATGTCTTCCTAACATCTAACCTAAATTTCCACTCTTTCAATTTGTACCCATTACTCATTGGGCTGTAGTTCCTGACAAAGGCCCTCTCTGGCTTCCTTGCAGCCCCCTCCAGATACTGGAAGGTTGCTGTAAGGTCACCATACAGCCTTCTCTTCTCCAGGCTGAACAGCCCCAACTTTCTCAGCCTGTCTTTGTAGGGGAAGTTCTCCAGTCCTCTTATCAACATTACAGCCTTCCTTTGGACTAGCTCAAATAACTCCATGTCTTTCTTACACTGGGGACATCAGAACTGTATTGTACAGTTGATTTGAACTAGGAACAATCAAGTTCATAAGAAAAAAATGCAAAACCAAAGTTTTACATAGTCCAAAGCAAGACAGTACTTAATGAATTTATTTAATGGTTCAGTAAAGTGCTTCCCCCTGAAAGTGACCATAGTTAGCTTTTTAGAAGCTACACTAAGATTCTCACTTTGGGGAGCTGGCCCAGTGTTTTAAATGACCAAAACCAAAGCAATATAAAACCTGATCAAACAAGTGAAGTGAAAGTGAACAACAGAGTGAATAAGGCTTCTCAGAAGTGCAGCTTTTTATTATATAATGTTGAAAAGTGGGCTGGTGCAGCATGTAAAACATGCAAGTTCTGTATTTCCCAGATATGCAGAGTGACAAATCTAAAAAATATATTTATAGAAGTATTTTAAACTTTACTAAGTTAACATTCCTAAAACGTCATATCAAGAAAACATACTTTGAGAGTGTAAGTACATTCTAAAACTGTCTTTCAGATGTACATTTTTTTGTAATTACTTTATTAACATAATTGCATTTAAATGGTGATTGCTGATTTTTAAACAGAAGCATTATGTGTCATCCATAACATCATCTTGGAGCAAGTTTTTCACTTGTATTGAGCAGTTTGTTATGCAAAAATGATGCTTCATATGACAAAAAAATATTGATCATGTATTTTTACATTTCTTTGTTCAAAGTCTAAAGCTCTAAAATATTTCAATAAACATATTCAGCCACAAATTAATTAATATGCCCAATGTAGCAGCACCTTACTGTGGTAGACAGATGTTTCAACAGGTTGATAATGCATCATATACTGCTGACACCTCCTGTTTGCCTTATTCTAATTGCAACCACATACAGAGAAAAAGCTTCAAAGAAAAATATATGGAGCATCTGTAATAAAAATACATGTATTAGCAAAGAGCTCTGTCTTCTACAATGACTCTTTTATAGTCCTACCACAGGGCAAATTCTGAGATTCTTGGTGAATTGTTCTCTCCTGCATAAACTGAAGCATTACCTGGGCCACAAAAAATAGGAGAAAAAAAGGATTTCTCTCAAAAAGAATGTCAGAGATCATGGAAGCAGATAGCATATAATGAAATTAAATACCTCTTTGGAAGCACCAAAGAGAGTGCTAAGTATGTTTAACTTGGGCCAGGAGTGGTGTAGTCTGAGCATGCCCTCATTCTCTTGCCATTCCTGAGTGTTTAGTTTGCACAGGAAAGAATATTTTCTTTCAATCACTTTCTAGAATCACAGCAATTCCATTTCAAAATAAAATTCCTCTTATTTAGAGGGATTTATTTACAAATTTCTTTCTTCCACTTTCATTGTCCTCAAGTTTTGAAAGATTCAGGAAAAGCTAATCGCCTGGCTTTTTATTTTTGCCTTAATATAATCCTGTCAAATCCAGGCCAGAATTAGAATGACGAAAGACTTAGAAGTATTCTTAGCAGCCAGCAGATGAGATAGAGCTTTCTGTTGAGGATTAGCTTAGAA
Organism: Hylia prasina; assembly: GCA_013397195.1. NCBI lineage: Eukaryota > Metazoa > Chordata > Aves > Passeriformes > Sylviidae > Hylia > Hylia prasina. Next base: position 259,467 of record VYXD01003632.1, read on the forward strand.
AACACTTCAAATAAAGCTTCTTCCTCTTGACAGTTGTGTAAGATTTCATAAATTAATTGCTGAAATCACAGGATTTTGTTTCAAAAATTCCTTTTTAACGGGAAATAATTAATTTTTTTTTTCCTCACTAGGCAATGCTGATTTTTTAAAAGAAATGAGCTGACTATGCAGCTAATTTAGCAATGATACTGAGTAGCACAGTTATATATCAGCTTGGTTTGTCACCCACCTAAACACTACACTGGGACTTTTCCTTCAGGGACATGTACCACAAAATAATCCCTCCATCCTTAAAAACAAAATTACATCTTTAGTATGTGAAGAAAAAAACATGAGACTTCTGTTGAAACATTTTCTTCCAGCTTTGTTCTTACAAAAGAATGACAGGAACTTTCTAGAAAGGGCAAGCTTCCTTACTTTGAAGTTGATCTGCTGGTTCCAGCTTCTATTCCTCTACAAATATCACTTCTCCAGTGCACATTTAAACATCTCACAAACTGGCATAAAATGGAAAACATCCTGTGAAACAATTAGCCCAATTTCCTATAATTGCCAGTCATCCATTTTGTTGCTTTGTCAATGATTTCTGAATGTGCATCATGACTTTAGGTATGGTACTTCTGATTTCTGTAGGCCCTAAGAAAATAATTTCCAAAGTTCAACAAAATTTATCTGGCTAGCAATATTAATAATAAGGTAGGGATAAAACCCAACCCAACAAGTGAGTTGACTTCAGAAACCTGAAGATAGAATGACAAGGGGACTTTCTTCCCATCTTTGATTACTTGTTCTCTGCACTGCTTCTGGGCTAGGTCTCTGCAAACACTATGGAACTCATGTGGAATCCAGCACACTGTTTATAGAAGGCCAGCTCACTTCACATTTTCTCAAGGGCAGTTTATCCTATTACCAGTGAAAGCATGAGACTCCTAATGATTCAGACAGGGTTTGCTGGATGCACACCAAGTACTTTAACAATGTATGTAATTCAGTCCATTTACACAGCAACTATTCTATATACTTGGAGGCCTTGGTACTCTAGGTAAAAGATAGTTTAAAAAGAGCCTTGCTTTGTTGCTGAGTCATAGCATTACTGAAGCTTTACATTTGTTAGCAGAAGTGGAATATGCCATAGACTGCCTGCATTATTCCAGAGTTCCGGCCAGGGTGATGGAAAGGTTTGCTCCCTGAAGAGATGAGAAAGAACAGTCATGCTAGGTGACTAAGAATGAAGTCAGGTCAATAATGGGGTGACTCATGCTAAATTTAACACTCAACATTTGCAACAGCAGTTCTCTGCCTCTCTTGAGCCAGATTGTTGCCTACCTGGTCTGAAAAGCCTGAAACTTTAACTCCTGATATTTAAGGTGTTTCAGTTTATAAATGTATAACATGAAAATAAGAGAATGCCGGTATAAGTGTGTGATGTCTGCATGATTTTCTAAAATATTGCTTATGATGAAAACTGAATCATGGAACTGGAATAAAATCTTCTGGAAATATTCAGAACTTCAGAATACCTAAAAGGCAGGCATATTATTTTCCTAATCAGAAAGAAACTGATCATCCATTCAGCTTTAAGATAAGAACTTGAGCGGTTAAATCTTTTCTCCTTGCAGCCATATTTCCTTAGCTGTCAGGGACATAATTTCTGCCTTGTTACTAGTTTTGGAATAATTTGTATGGACTAAGTCAGCAGTGTAAGCAGCATAACAGCCAGCCAGCTGTGTGACAGAACAGACATCCCCACTGTCTTGAAATCTGTTGCATGTGAAGTGTTATTGTTACCCATTTGACACTGGCAAGCAAACCAAAAAGTTTGGCAAATTGAGGCTGCTCAAGAAAGGTGGCTCCTTCCAGCTGCCAAAATGTGCCAGGGTGACAGTGGTGACCAAAGGAAGCACTGTAAATTTCTTCACAAAGAAGAAACACATTTTGGAAAGGTGAGGATGAATAGTCTAATCTACAAATAGGTAAGTGGCCACCCCTTGTAGATGCATGGGCATCACTGTCTGCGAGGTTTCCCTGGATCCCAGCTAAGCACTTCCTGCTATGGGATGGTGCTCCAAACTGAAGCTGGACTCTACCTATTGGCACACTGATTTTTTACATGCTTTGAGAAATATACAGGCTTGACACATTTTCAGTCTTGCTTGAGCTGTCACATGGGGCAGAATAAATTATAATCCATGAAAGCATATCCATGGGTAGCTCCTTTAGGTGCGCGTTAGGGGCACTGGCCATGGTCACCCCTAGTAAAGATCAAGTTACAACAGCTGCAACAAGCTCCTTTACCTTGTCAGCCAGCTGGTACCTAACTGCATGCACACACTCAGATGAGGGCAAAGACCAGGTTAACAAACTTAAAGGAAGGCCGTTTCAACCATGTTGACATATTACCAGCTAGCAATTAACAGCAAAAGTTGCAGAGGGTGGGAAGAAGGCTCATCTCTTCTGTGTTCTTTGTTCCCTGATTTTACCCCTTTATAGCCCTTCTTTTTCTTCCCTGTATTCTCTCCTTGGCTTTGGGCCTTATTCTGGCTACTGGAAATGCTCAGAAGGCACGTGAAAGACAACTGCTGGTCAGTTAGGTTTTCTCTCAGGTGGACACCACAGCGCATCACCTTCCTTGGCCACAGATTCTGGCCATTCAGCTGGAGGCTGATAGGGCTATTTCAACCCCTTCTAGAGAAGAAAAGTTCTGCTTCTGGGAGAATGTACGGAGTGACAAGTGTAAGAGGATGTGGTTCAGGTCCATGGAAAATCATACAGGAGAGCAGGATGAGAGGAAAACTGTGCAGAATGATGGAAAAAAAAGAATTAAAGCAATGTGATTTCAGCTCAGCAAGGCAGGAAGGTGCAGTGAGCAGATACCTCTTGGAGCTGTGATGGTTACAGGATGCATATGCCAATATGAGGCAGTAATAGCGTTCAAGACACAGGCACTTCATTATGGTGGCTTAGCAAGGTCAGTATGGAATGAAGATGAGCACACAGAAGAACCTAAAGAGGTTTCATTAACTGGGAATGATGCCCATGAACGTTACTGCTTGTGAGGACAAAAGGCTCAAAGGTTTGCTTTGCTACCAAGATGGTGCCAATGCTCAATAACAACTTCTGAAAAAAATGGTGGAAAGAGTGGAGAAAATGCTACGCAGTACCACAGTGATAGAAACTGGCACTCTGGGCTTGAGCTAGAGGACAGAAGGGTGAGGTGAAACCAACCCTCCAAGGCATAGACTGCATACATCCAGAGGTTCTGTCTCAGGGCTCCAAAACAACTATAGGAACCATGACTGTAGATGTTCAGTAACCAGGAAACCAGAGTGTAGGGCTCCTGGGACACTTAAGCTGCAAGAAGCTGCTGAAGCACTGAGCTCATCAAAGCCTCTGTCCTCAGCTTGGCATCGAGGCTTCTGCTCAGTAACATAGGATGAGACAAAAGACAAGCAACACATTAAGGCTTAAAAGAATCTAGATCTTCAGTAGTTCCAGGAAGTAGTCAGTTTTGAGCACACAGGGAGCTTTCAGAGACACTTGCAACTCCGTATGACTGGGACTATGGAAAGAGCAGCAAAATGTGAACACCACTGACTACAAGGCTGCATCCACTACTACAAGAGTCACTTAAAAGTATGATGTGAAAGTTCCTTTGGCCATGCAAACTAGTGGGAAATCCTTCTTAATTTGCAGTGGAGTGTAGCAAAGACCTCAGGTACTCTTTTAACAGGTAAGAAAGGCCTTGCCTTAAGTCACTGTGGGGAAGAGTCCTTGAAACAGAAATGTTAAAAGACCACTGAGGATGCTGTCCCAGCTCATAGTGTGCCAGCCTGAGACACTCCGATACTCTGTTCAGCCCTCCTAGGAAACATATCTGTATTAGGCATATTTGGTAGTGTAGGCAGTAAATGCAGTGATCTTTGCCCAACATAGCTGAGTAAATTGATTATCACATTTTTTACTCCAGTGATGCATCTGGCCTGAACAGGACATCCCTAAAGAGAGTGAAATTTTCCTAGAATGCATTTCCAACTGTATCAAGTTTTGACAAATTATGATGTACATGTTTCCTATGGTAACACAGAAACACGGAGAGCTGATACTGTTTGAGCATGATCCCCTCCCTCTTAGAATGGGGGTATACAGACACATCTGCATATCCAGATAAAGACTGAACATGAGAGGGTATTGTCACTATTTGGAAGAATTTAGAATTTGACTGTGAGACTGTAGCCACTTTGTTGAAGATACTTACATACAAATTCATAGTCATAGCAAGCTGAAAAATTTTGTGATGCAATAAGAACTCACCATAAGAAGTCATAAGTATAATAAAATACTATTATAGATCATCCAGATCTCACAATAGCAACTGGATGTACTTTTAGGAGACTTTTCATTATCTCCCAGTTTTAGGAACTGACTGCTCAAGACACAGGGCTAACTAGCCACCTGGCAATTCTGACATCTGATAAGGGAGCAGGTGAGGCTTGTACATGTAAGAAAAACATGAAAATAAAGTTACAAAGAAAAACTCACTCCTGCTTTGGAGTTCTGACTTCTAATATGGAATAGAGACAATCTTCTCTGAGGCAGAGGAACTCTCACCTTCAGTCACTTGAAAAACTTGAACTAGGATTTGCAGGTAGAAGTGCTGTTTTATCTCCAGAACAAGTCCTTCCTTAAGGCAACACCTGCTACAAAATTTCCTTCCCTTGAGAAGATAACCGTCTCTTAGCATTTGGGCTATTAAAAAATCACTGTTTTACTGAAACAGGGAATATGACAGGGACAGGAAGGTGCATCAGAACAGAACTGAATGTTCTTAATAATTTTGTTCAATGCCCAGGGTCTTGACATGCTGCAGTTTCAAGGCTCAGCTAAGCTACAACAGCCTACTTCTAAAGATTCAACCTTGATGACACAGACTGCCTTACAGTTCCTTGCATTCAACAGGTTGGGCAAAGACTGGCATGCACTACAACAACTGTCAGTGCCTGTCTCAGGAGCCTCTCTGCTTTTCTTGTGACACCACTTATTGAGATGAATAGCCCATATTAGATGAGATGCTGATCTAAAAAGCCAGATGCAAAGTTGCATGTTCTGTGCGTAGATCATATTTTCAACAAAGTAGGGAACAGCTATACAGTCTAGTGCTGGAAAAACTACAGATGTCATCTCCTTCATGCTTAACAAAAGTAAACTTCCTCAGAAAGGTCTCTGGCCACAGGTTAAATGAGACAGGTCTGAGCAATGATCAAACTGAAATAATGAAAAAACACCCTGCTTCACGGTCTCCTATAAAAAGACTGCTGAGAAAAGAAAATCAGTGGCAATGGCATTTGTTTAAACTGGTGATTCAATTCCTATGATTACATTGGCCTGCACAGGCTCCAGCTGTGCAATCTGGCCCTCAGACACTGGGCAGACAGAGATCTCTTGTTGAAAATATTACTGGTTGCTAAACTGAAAAGGATCAAAGACAAGCCCATCATTTGCCTTCACTTTAAGAGGAAGTTTCTTGGACAGTAAACATACAGCACTTTACATGACAATCCTAAGATGTTTTCAGCCAGGTGTCTCTAGTATAACATATGATATAATAAACTTCATGGAGAAATACTGACTGCACCCTAGGATCGACTTTCAGATCCTAAAATTTATCTCAACACTCTGTTGTTCTTGCCAACAACTAAAATGGCAAGTCATCTGTGAAAAAAGATGGTCTAACCAGAGGAGTAAGAAAGTATTTTGAGAGCCTCAGGGTGAGATGCAATTGGAAAGTGTAATTTTTTTGTTCAGAAGTAGCAGAAGTTACTCAAATTTGAAGTGAGGCATCAAATTTGTGCCAGAACAGAGTACTCAGCGATAACCTCATTACACTGTAGATAGCAGATTCAGTAACACAGATTTGTTCTTACAGTAAGACTAAAGAGGATTCCAAAACAGATCATTGTCCAATGTGCAAAGCCACCAAAATCCCTCTCCTGCAGGCCAGGAAGGCTTGGAGAACTGCCATTTTCTCCAGGTCTTGATTACAGGTCAGATGCAACAGCAACCCTGGTCAGATGTTCTCCTCCTTCCTAGACAGCAAAACATGAGTACTTGTGTCCTTACACAAGCCTGCAAGTCTCCAGGTAGGAGAGGGGATTGAAGGCTGCCCAGATGCTAGTTCAGAAAATTTTCCTCATGCTCCTTTCTCACCGTAGGATTGAGGGCCTGATAAAAGAAACAGACCAGCAGGTTATGTGAAACAAAGCAAGATAAGTGCACTGGAACTACGCACTGGAAAATCAAGCACACTTAAAGCCACATCACTAAGCAGGAGAAATCACAAGTGAAGGAAATGATACTAATTTTCTGAAAAAAAAGTAACAAGGTCCTCAAAAAGAACACTAGATACAGGGAAGTAAACCAGATCATCACAACTGGAGGTAGCAAGCCAAAAGGAAGTGTTCTGCCATCACCAGTGCTGAAAGAAGGAAGAGCTTTTTTTTGCTGTTATTTCCAGGGGTATCTGAAGCAGGGAAGGTGAAACATGAAGTAAGTGCTCTACAACCACTAATACAACTGAAACCTCTCCATCCTGCCTAAATGGCAACCTGAACACCTCTTGAATAGGGAGGTATAAGTTTAGCAACTTTCACAAGCCTCCAGTAAATTACACCATTCAATTTCACTACAGGCAATGTAATTCAACAATTAGAAATGCTCAAAAATTAAACACACATGAAAGCAAACTTCATCATTCTACTGACAGGCTCAGCCTTAGGAATGTTAAATCTTTAAGGAAACTGGACTGCTACCTGTTAGGAAAGCTTGCATTTAAATTTAAGAAACATATTTACCAGTTTAATTGATAACAACCTGATGACTATTATTTCCAAAAGTAAGATATAAAAATTGCACAGGCAAACCTCACAAAATTTGAGAACATAACTTCAATTCACAGACTCTTCTGCTGTCCTCCTCTGCTTCCCTCTCACCTTCCCCTATCAGGCTCTACTGCTGCTCTTACTTCTCCAGCTCCCATTTCCTAACCTCTTCCAGCTTTCCTACTTCATGCTTGAGAGTACAGTTTGAAGAGGTACTCTCTCTCCTTTTACACTGCCCGTAAGGCCAGAAACACTGACAGTACAAGAGAGAACTCACTTCTAATACTTCCGGTCATGACAGCCCCCAGAAGAACAATGCAATAAAAAGCATATCTGCTCCTACAGCTGACAGATTATTAAACCCAAAACTTCCCTGTTGTGAAAAGGAGCCTTCAGGGAAAGCAGGGTATATGTCTGGTGCAGACACAACTGTTCATTAAACTGACAAATCCATCACGCATTTAATCAACATACTGAAGTTGAGAGTATTTCTCCCTTTATAATTTGGCCAAAATTTTATTCTTTTCCATGGGAACAATGACTCACATTTCCTGGATGCCAAAGTGATCCTGTTTCCTCCTACCACAGTTACCTAGACTCTGCACAAAAGCAGAGCTTTTCAGAATGTTGGGCTTTTTTACTTTGAGGATAATATGAGCTCGGTTTCCAATAATGAAAAAAAAAAAAAAATTACTAAGAGCAACTCATCAGGAAATATTCCCCTTTGTGTGATTTAATGATGGTACAAGGAAATGCAGGCATGAAAGCGTCAGAATCATTAATATGTTGTTCTTCTGTGCACTCCCTCTAGATATTAAAACTGTTTTATACTGTTTTTTACAGGTGACTTTCTATGTATATCATTAGTAAATGGATTTCCACAGTTACGCTACAACCTTGGAGACAGAACAATCACCCTACAGACCCTTCAGAAGGTCCATGCAAATGGAAATACATGGCACTCACTCAATGCAGGAAGAGTTGGTAATGAAGGCTACCTGGACCTGGATGGTATCAACGTTACTCAAAAAGCTAGTCCTGGAATGAACGCACTAGACACACACACAGATTTTTTTGTTGGAGGGGTATCCTCCTTAAACCTTGTAAATCCAATGGCAACAGAAATTGAACCCACAGGTTTCACTGGTTGTATCCGAGAAATTGTTATTAACAACAGGGAACTGAACCTTACCGTGACTGACCCCAAAGGTGGAGCCAACATTGGTGACTGTGATGGAACAGATTGTGGTTATGCTGTGTGCAAAAATAATGGAACATGTCAAGTTGAAAACTCAGGCTTTTCTTGTTCTTGCCCAAGAGAGTGGACAGGGACCACATGTGAACAATCTATTTACTGTTCACAAAACATGTGTGGGTCTCACGCACTCTGTATTCCTCAGCCTTCTTCATTTTCATATACCTGTGCATGTACACTAGGCTGGACAGGTAAGTACTGCAATAACAAAATCAAATTTTATATAGCAAAGTTTGTTGGCAACTCTTACATTAAATACACAGATCCTTTTTATGGAAAAAGAGACCTCCAGTACAGCCGCCTTTCTTTAAATTTTACTACCACTCAAACTGAAGGCTTAATAGCATGGATGGGAAAAAGTGAAGATGAAGGTAATGACTTCCTCGCCATTGGTCTTGCCAATGGAACTTTAAAAGTTGTGATTAATCTTGGAGAAAGAATTTCTGTTCCTCTAATGCATAGCAAATACTTCACCTGTTCTGATGGAAGATGGCACTTCATTACTGTAGTTCAAAACCAAACTTGTATTAAGGCTTATCTTGATGAGGAACTAATCCTTTTTGAAGATATTGACCCACAAAGGAAATACACTGCTTTAAACTACGGTGGCATTTGTTACTTTGGTGGATTTGAAATTGGCAGGAAAGTCAATATAGTCACTACAGGGCTTTTTCAGAAAGAATTCTTTGGTAAAATTAAAGATGTTGTGCTCTTCCAAGATTCTAAAAAGATTCAGCTAATGAAAGCAGAAGGATACAACATTCATGATGGAAATTCTGGAAATTAATTGAAAAAACTGTCCAAGACTCTTTTAAAAAGGATAAAATTCCTTTTCCTCCTGTTTATTGTGTTAGCTGGCAGTGTATGACTCAGTAACCAACATAGGAAAGCACTTAAGAGGTAAAAAGAGACATATCTATGTGGAGTATTAATAGCATATACATATAAAATATGATCAGTTGTTTTCCTCCTAGAATTATTTATGAATAGTTTAGCATTTATTTTAAAATAATGGGGAAGTCTGCAAGGTTTTTTTTCTTTATTGTGCTGGAAATAGTTTTGTAAACAGAGGTAGCGATTAGCTTATAAAGCCAACCATCATTCAAGTGTTGTTTGTTGCTTTATGAGAACAGACAACTGTTACCTGTTTCTCCAACTCTTGAATTTTATTAGAATGTTTCTTTTATAATAGTAAGGTCAAGTCTAAAAACTGAAATTGATGGGGGAAGAAAACGTGTGTTTGAGGCAAAAAGCACATTTATTGTAATGAGAACTTTTAAAAATGTAACAGCTATAATTACTTGTTAAGCCCAGACTCTAATTAGGTAATGAAGTTGTTCTGCCACCCTTCTGAGTCTGTCCATCCTGTATATATATATGTAAGAGGGTAGAATTCAAGCTTAAGTGTGATAAAATATTACACTTAAAGAATGATTTTAAAAGCAAAAACCATATTTTAGAGAGAGAAAACAGGCCTCCTGGTTTTGTCCAGCGAGGTCTCCCCAGTTTGACTACATTAAAACTTTTGGCTTTAATGGTTTATAACTGGAATGTGGCAGTCTCCCTACAAGTAACTTTAATTCACAAGACCTTAAAAAGTCCAAGAACTGTCCAAGAACTGAACTTTACCTACACCTTTCTGGCTTATATGCCCCTAAATGACATTTCAAAATTTTATGAGAACAGAGGTTTTGGTCATACTAAACCAAATTTCTGCAAATATATTTTTTATTAATTGACAATCTCAAAAGTAAATATAGCTGTTCATACATAAATACAAAAAAATCAATTCCTTCTCATAAAGCTGTTATATTCTGCTTTAGGAAGCAATAAAAAAAATTTTGAATTCTGTTTTAATGTGCTTACACCAATAATGTATGATGGCATCTGCATTTCTCATTTGACTGCTGGCTTACTATATAAGTAAAATTATTAAATAAAAATAATAGTGATTAATTCCTATATTTTCCTTTTTGACTTTGCTATTACTCAAAAGCACGTAACAAACCATCACCTCCTTGCATGGAAATTCTCTGAATACAAGTCTTCAGCATATACCTGTCAGAAACAAGTAACTATTTTGGGATGGAGAGGGAAGTGAAGATGGGGTGTGTGTTACAGAGCAAAGGTCATAAGCACCTGAAACTAGGTGACACACATTTGCTTCCACATCATCATACTTAGCGTGTGGCAATGAAAGCAGTCAAGTTGGTTACAGGTGACTTAAAGATAACTAAGTGCATGGGAGCTACCTCACGATGTTTTATTAAGCAACTAGATGCAAATATCTTTGTGAGGTTCATTCTATCTTCTTCAGCTGATCTGGGCCCTCAAGTGATCAGCCTGATGCAACAGAGCTCCTGCAACTCTTCCCAACAGGCAGCTCATGAAGCCCACCTTGCATTTGAGCTGTCCCCAGATTCTTCTCTTCCAGTTTCTCTCAGTAGAGCCTTTTATGGCCATGTGATGCTGGAGAAGGGAACATATTTAAGGTTTATCCTATTCTCTCTGGGGCTTCTGGTGTACTGCCAGTTCCTCAGCAGTCCACACTGCCTTTTGCGATCTGAGCAGTGATTCAGTGTAAAACAAGGAACAAGTAATTAGAGGACTTCCAGCTAACACAAATGTTGGAAGGAGAGTAACTGAAGGCAATGGAGAAGTAAAATCCTTTATTCCTGTAGTAGCAGGATTTATTCCCATTATACTAACTCGCATCCTAGGAATAAATCCTGGAGACTTCTGCTGTTCGTTAATTTAAACACTTAACAAAACTCTCCCTTAAGAGCTGTTTTACTGTGGCTCTCTTCAGGTTTTACATACATAAGGCAGGTGGCAAAGCACTCAGCAAACTTGAAAAAATGTTTACATATTCTTTTAAACAAATTATTTCTGGTAGTCCCAGCAGAAAGCATTCCCATCCCTTCCACACAAGCAGCTGCAATTTTCACTGCTTCCAGTTTATTTTCAAAGTAGAGGTGGATGCACATGTGAGAGGCAGATCACCAGTGACCTTGGAGTAGATTACTTTTGACTGGATCAAAAGAAAATCTTCATATGCAGAGCTGTCAATTCAAAACTTACTCCAAAAATGAGAACAATGCTTTGGTGCATATCTGTGCACACAGAACTCAGTGTAAATATTTAAACAACAAAACACATGTATAATACTACCAGATATACTCAACAGCACTACTTCTACACAGACCATGGAGTTATTTTAGAAAAGACTAATTTTATTTTAAAGATGTTTTAATATCGCTTTTAGTTACTGAGGACTTTTTTTAATTAGTCTTCTCAACAATGAGCCTAAGAAACATCACTTAATAAAAGTCTACCACTTCCTTTATTCAGTCTAAGATTTTTAATTTTAGCCAATTTGACCATGAAGATACTTGCAAGGTATACCAGTAAAAATTTACCTTAAAATATATTCATAATTAAAAATAACAATTAGGATGTTGTTAAACTGGGAAGACTTTTCTGTAAAGAAGGGGCTTTTCTAGAGCCAAGTGCAAAATACTCTGTCAGCAGCACAGTAAGGTTGTGTACTCAAAGTAGAAAAACAAAACACTGAAAACAAGAACAATAAACCTGTTTTTCTTTATAGGGTGGAATATTTTTGTTGTTTCTGACAGACTCAACAAGATGCCCAGTGTATTTTAGTAAGTATAAGAGTAGGTGATTTTGTTTTCACATTTGCATGTTGTTTGGCATTGCTGGATGATAGTCCACGAAATACCAAGTTACCAGAAGTCCCAAGGGTACAAACACTTCTGCCCTTCTCTCCCCTCTTCGTTCTCCAAAACTCAAAAGAAACTGAGCTATGAACTGTACAACAAATGTGGCATTCTGTGATTCAGTCTTCTATATTCATGTAGCCTACAGTTTCACAGCTACGAAATCAAACACACACAGTATGTGAGAAAGTTTTATCATTTTAGAATCAAAATATCCCTTAAAATATTTACATTTTACAGTAAAAAGGATAGCAAAACACAAAGTAATGTACAAGCTTAGGTATTCAAGTTTCTGAAGCATGGAAAATGGTGGGAGAAATGAATTTACTACTACAAATTATTTTCAAGAATTTAGGTTAGAAATGCTTTCTTATTAAAACAAGTGCAGTTTAAAGCAGTAACATTGGAGCAGCTCAGCCTTCCAATTTCTGGTCACAAACTGCTTCAGATGCTTAGGAAAAACTTGAAATATAAAATAATGAAATATACTTGAGTTTTTTATTGTACTACTGAATAATTTTTAAAAAAAACCAAACTCTTCACACCACCAAGCATATTACATTTTGTTGTAACATGTGGATTCTGAGGCTTTGCTGCAGTCTTTAAAAACAGTGCAATTTAAAAACAAGGTTATTGTATGAAAACCACCTTTAAAATTATCAGAGCATCTTAAAACAGAAGAGAGCACAAATTACCAAAGGCAGCAACTATATTGCAGACTTGACTAAAGCCAACTTCCTCAGCTAAGAAAATTCCTAAGCCTTTATTGCATATTAATAAAAGAAATCTTTAAAATTTTGAATATTCAGCAATGTAGTTTTTTTAAAAAATATTAATTATACCTACTTCTAGTGATAGTTGGTATAATGAAAAAAAGGATGAGTATTGGTACATTGAGTGGTACCAAAACACAGACTTGTTTCTGCAAAACACCAACACAGAATAAAAAACAATGGCACAATCCTAGCAGGCTCTTTTTTGTCATACAAAGTTTTACGACATTACTCTAACAGTTTATTTAAATAGGATTTTAAAAGACTGCCTGCATCTTTTTACCTTTTGCTTTTAGTTCTGTCACTGTGGTCCCTATGTCTCTCTCTGTTCTTTTCACTTTCTCGTTCTCTATGCTTGTCTTTGCCTTTCTCCCTCTCCTTATCTTTTTCATGAGCCTGTTCGTCACTTTTAGGCTTCTCTGTCTTTTTTTCTGGATTTCTAGTCTCTCTGGGGCTTTTTCCATCAGCAGCTCTATCACTGTGTGGAGATCGCACTCTTTCTTTGTCTCTCTGTCCTTCCTCTCTACTCTTCCGCTCTCTCTCTTTTTCCTGGTTTCTGTCTCTGCGCCTGTTTCTTTCAGAATCTTGCTCCCAGTATTTTTCATTGCTCCACTCTTTCTCATGTCTGTCTTTTTTTTGGTGATGGGTTTCACTGTAAAGTCTTTGTCGATCATTTTTTCCTCTACTGAATCCTCTCTCCAAATGCTGTTCTTCTCTGCCCCAAGGATCGCTGTGGTGTCTTTCTGGTCTCCTACCGTCTTTACTCTGAAAAAAACTTTCTGGTCCCAAAAATCTTGATTGTTTGTGAGCCACTGGTAGCCCCTGTGCAATGGGTCCAGCATACTGTGGTGGCTGACCGGATAAATGGGCTACTGGCGGCCATGGCATCATTGGATTTTGAGGAAAACCAAAGCCAGGAGGAGGAAGAAGCGGAGGTGGTAAATGAGGAGGAAATCCAAACATAGGGTTGTTTTGTGGAGGGAAGTTATGAGGTACAGGTGCCTGAAACTGAAATCCAGGTGGATTAGATTTAGAATGCTGAAAATTCTGCTGCGGAGATCCAACAGATGAGAAGCTGCCACTTGCAATAGGGTTTGAGACTTTGGAAATAAATTCAGAACGAGAAGAGTTTTCATTTTCAAAATGAGATGAAGTTACGGCTGGTCCTCTTCTAAATGAGTTCACTGTTTCAATGTTTTGCATCAATGCATCTTCCTGTGAATGCTTGGTATCTTCTGCTTGTGATGCAACTGTGTTATCTGCCTTAGCTGCAGCTGAACTGAACTGTGTCTCACTGGTCTGTGCCTCACTTTGATACAGGTTTAAGCTCCCTTCTCCAGAATGTTGTTTATTCTCTGGTTCTCCTTGATCACTTCCTGAAGCGTTTTGTCGGTCTTCATTTCTGCTAACATCTCCATCCTTGTTTTCTGAAATATTAGTCTGCTGGCTTCGTCCAGCTGCCTGTCGTGGGTCTCTTTTAAGATTAATAAATGGTGGTGATTTAGAGGTATTAGCAGTAGTACCTTCAGCAGAGCCTACATTAACATTGTCACTGGGTTTTTTCCCTGAATTTGATGAGGAAGAAAAGCTGGAATTTGTGCTCCTTCTAGCTTCCTGTGCAACACTATCCTTGTCCAGTGACTGTCGCTTCGGGTCATTTTCTTTACTTTCTTCAGTTTCCTTATTCTGTGACTGAGCAGACAAATTTGCTAAAAATGCCTCTGTAGAGACATCTGGAGGTTTTCCCTTAAGACTCAGCCCTATCAAAGAACCAGCACTTCTTGCAGAACTTGAGGTCCCTACAGCTGCTGCATCCACAGTTACAGCAGCATTAGTGGATTCTTGAGCATCAGCCAAACCAGTCTTTGCTTCACTGACTTCAGCAGTTACATCAGCAACATCCATGGTTTCTTCTTTCAAGTTTGCCTGTTCATTTAATAATGGTATGCCTTCACTAGGACCTGCTTCTGACTTGCTGTGCTCATATACCTGCCCTGTTGTACCCAACAGGCTTTGAAGAATATCATCCACTGGCAATGGTTTATTTGCTAGCTCCAGAGTAGAAGGTTGATTTTCCCATCCAACCAGGACTCCAGGAAGAAACCTGAGAGGCTTTGGTGGTTCATGTTTGGTACTTTCCACCAATGGCTCAATAGCTGCTGGAGCGTCGTCTGTATTAGACGGCTGTGGTTTATTTCTCTGCTTGTGTAGCACAGTTGTGAAGGAATTAAAAAAATTATTTTCCTCTTCTTCTTCTAGTGCCAAGTCATGATGAGAGACTTCAGGTTTGCTTGGCTTGCTTTTCTTTTCTGGTGGCAAGCTACTCAAGGTACTTTCAGCAGCTTCATCTGCAAAACTACTGGTAACACTTGAAACAGCAGAAATCTGCCTCTTCATTTTCTGGCGAATTATCAATCCCAGTAATAAATTTGGTCGATGTATTTCAATCCCTGTACAAAATTGCAACAGCAATTTATCATCTTTTATATTTTGGTTAAGGCAGTAATTTTAACAAAAATAACCCCCATATACTTACAATGTACTAGCAAAAGTATTAATCTTATGATATTTAAAATTGTTCTGCTTGTCTCATGTTAAACATTAACAATACTTGTGTGACTCAGTTTACTGACACTGAAACCTACAAAGCCACCTGTGTTAGAGAAAGAAGATAGTAGACATAAAACAAGTAGACATAAATCACACCAATCTTTTCATCTTTGAAGTATCAGAATAATCTAGCAAGGGGAAATTAATGTCTTTCCAAGGAAACTAATATAATAATACTATGGAAAACTCATTACATATTTGAATAGAATAGTATTTTTAAATTTTATTTCATCTTATATTTCTGTTGCCACCTTCTTTATGTAGAGTTATGATAATAAAATTCCAAATTCCAAGCTGCACCTACCAGGCCCATCAAAAGGCACAAGGTGATGAGGGACTTTATCTGCAGAACCTAAAGGGATGAGGTACAAATCTTTCACTTGCTTCATATTATTGGCCGCTACACCGTAACGTTTTCTACTGCTGAAATAGGCAAACAACAATGCATAGGAGATCTGATCCTCTTCAGTTACTGGGGTAAAGCGAACCACACAGATCTCCTGTTTACAAGAGAGGGAAAAAGATGGTCAAGAATATTTTTCTTTGAGATGCTGTTTTTTTTACTCACTACTCTTTATTTAAAAGACCAGTGCTAAGGAGAAAAAGCTATGCCAAAATGGCAGAGAACAGAAGAGACAGAAGGAGAAGAAATATGGCCAAAAATAATTCAGAACTAGATAAAACAAATAGAAAGCATCTAGTATGAAAAAATTAACTGAAGTGCACGACAAAAGAGCCAATATTTTAACAGCCAGCTAAAAAACAAGTTTTAGGGAAGCTTGCCAGCTTCCAGTGAATTATTCCACCCTCTACCCTTAACATCACTAGAGAGCTCTGTTTTGTAAATTGTTGTATTCAAGAGATCCATGAATAATAGTAGAGGAGCAGTACTCAGATGTCAGAATTATGCCCAAAGCCTAGCTCAGGAGTTGATGCTGGAACTGATGCTTTTTAATGGCTTAATGAACAGCCTGGAAGACTGGACAGAAGATCCTCTGCAAAACTGAGATGGCACCTAAGCAGAGGCAGTGGTGGATATGCTGAAGTGCTGGTGGCCATTCGGAGGGACCTCAGCAGCCTGAAATAACAGGCTGACCTTTGCTGATGTCAGCAAAGGCAAAATACAAAATCTTGTCCTCTGAGCTGGAGTAACCCCATGCACCAGGACTAGGGGACTGACTGGCTAGAAAACCATTTGGCATACAGTGATGTGGGGATCCTGGTGAACTGCTCATGTGTCCATGCCAAGAAGACCAACTCCCATCTGGGTGTCAGAAAAATCAAAGCAGTCAGCACACCAAGGGAAATGGCTATTTCTTTCTATCCAGCACTTGTGAGACACCACCAGGAAAAGACTTTCAAGTTTTGGGCTCCCCAGCACATGGACAACTGGTACAGAGTGGGACAAGTCCAGCAAAGAGCCACTGAGATTGTTTTGCACAATGTACCAGTACTGAAAATGAAAGAGTAACGCTTGAGAGGTGAAGTGGCATCCAAACATTCCTGAGGAGTTACTGTGTCAAAGGAAGACCTGCATTCTCAAACAGCAGATGATAAATTTAAGGTTAGGCAGGAAGAAAATAAATGCCAGCAGTTGCCACCCATCCCATTCAACATAACCATGAGATATTCCTAAAGTTCACATATTTTGCAAATGTTTCAGAGAGAAAAAAATCAAGTATCTTTAGGATGACTAAGATTCATATTAAACAGCAAGCCTTTACTAAGTAAAATTCTTACCTTGGTCCCTGAAGCTTTGATTTTTTCTACATAATCCCAGACAGTGTGGGGAGATATCCTGCCACCTACTTGAATACTATCAGGTAAATCCTATGAGAAAGGACAACAGAAATGTGAACCCAAATAAATCTTCTGGTATGTACTTCATCCAGTACTGTTTCATGAACTCAGAACATACTTAGCTCTTTTATTTCTTAAACAGTAATTTAAAAATATAAATAGAAGTTACAACAGAAGAAAAAACTTAAATTTTGGACATTTAAGATTTTCAGTGCAAAGTTAACAATATATACCAAATTAGCTGTCATTCAATAGTATTCATCTATACCTTGCCAAAACTATCCCTTCTGGTAACATTAATTGCAAATGTAACTGTAATGTGCTCTGATAACACTCAAGCTCTCAGTCAGATCACACCATAATGAGAGCTCCACACACTGTTCCCAAGCAAAATAAACAGACTTTCGGAAAGCTAATTTTGTTGAAATAAAGCAGGAAAGTTTTGAAAAGCGCATCACACTCATATAAGAATCCTTTAGTATTAAGGATTACTGCATGGCCTGCACTTCCCTGAAGATCTACAGCAAAGTAAAGACGATCTCATTAATAGAAGACCTAAGTTCTTTTAATTAGAAAGCTGATGTATCCTGTGTAGCTGTCAAGAAGGAAAATTGAGCCTTATAAGCTGTATTTTGTGACATGAATACAATTATTATAGGCAGTTGCATGCTTTTCCTGTCTCTCAGACACAGAAGAGAACGTTACATAAAATTTTTTTCTCAGGGACAATTTAGTCACAATGCAATGTTAGGACCAGAACTGCCAGATAGGAAAAAAAAAAAAAAAAACCAACAAACTCCATTACACAGGTGTCTGTTATAGATGGGAAGATGAACCAGAGGTTCATGTAATGAATAATGCTTGACTTACAAATATAGACCTTAACCTATGTCCTCCCAGAAATACTTTATTCAGTAAAATGATCAAGCATCATTGTCTTCTATCATTATACTAGTAATAGCCTATAAATTGCTCATTCTTTTCAATAAATATAAATACCTCTGTTAAATATTCAAAGGAGCCAGAAACTGGATAAGCCTTAATAACAAATTTTGCTACTGAAGGCATATTGATAAAGCCCTTCCAGATGAAATTCAGGCGTGCCAGAAACAGACTTTCACATTCCACAGTACCAGGCGTTTCTGACCTAAAAAAAGAACAAACAAAAACCTACTTGGTCTGCAATGATCTATCACGCAAGAGAGTGTAAATAACAATTCTCCTTTATCACAGAAATGTAGTATTATCAGGAATTTTCTTTTTCAGTTAGGCATACTGGAGGGTCAACAAAAAAACAGGCAGACAACATTTCTCATCTTCCAGTGGAGTAGCTCTATGGTACAGGAAGGAGTCAGATAAGCAGCACATTAGTTTACAAGTGAATATTTTTTAAAAACAGAGAAGTTGTTTAGTCTGAGAATTATCAAATGCTACTACTGAAGAGGACTTAAATGCATACAGGTGCTGCAAAGCCAAAAAGACGCTCCCCTGCCACAGGTAAAAGATGACAACACACTGCCCGCTGGCCTATAATGCTTTCCTAACTGCTTCATTTTGTGCCACCACTGTCTGTCCACCACCACCTGTGTCACCCTACTCTCTCCTTGTCTCAAAAGCAGGCTCGTCATGTCTTCTCACCTACGCATCATTCTCACACCTTCTGTGAGTGCTTCCTCCCAATTCCACCTGTACAAAACTGTTTTTCCTCCCTTCACAAAAAAAGCCTCAGTTTTGTCTGTAAAGCAGCTGAAAAAATTAATGGGATGACTTAAATAATTTCACAGAAGAATGTTTCTGAACCTGAGTTTCCTTATGAAAAAGATTACACATTTCAACATTTCCCAACATGTTGCTATCAAAATATTCTAAGCGCGTTATTAGCAGTTTTAAACTGCCCAGTAGTACCAGATGTTGTGCTGTTACAGTAACACTGTAACCTATGTTTACTTCTGTCCACAATGCAAATTACCTTGAACCTGCTGTAAACTATTCAAAAATCAAAGTTCACTATCCTTGGTAAAAGATCACACTGTCCTGATAAAGGCAAAATTTCAGCATGAACTCTGGTCAATTCTAAATAACTGGGAGTTGATGTTTCTGTAGAAAAGCCTCCCTCAAACCAGAAAGAAACAGCCCCATAAACTGCAATTTCCTTTTTACTGAGTAGCAGAGAGTGGAAGAAAATGAAGAGAGCTGACAACAAATGCAGTAAAACACCCAACAAGCTGCTGTTAACTGCCATTTCTAGAAAAGCACTACTTTGGAATTTGAAACTAGTCTGATTTATCAGTGTAAATGCTCTGTTTAGAGGAATCTCAAATTCCCTGAATTTATATATACACATATACAAAGACTCACTCATTTACATGCCTTAACACGTAGTATAGTGCTGCATTTAAATGACAATATGAAAAATAAAAGACAATATGAAATTTATATACTAATTTTTTGTAATATGAACTTTTTAAACCTTGCTGCACCAGAAAACATTGGCTTTTTGGGAAAAGCAAACCATGCCAATTAGAAGTTTGCAATCACAACAACA
Source organism: Hylia prasina (assembly GCA_013397195.1). Lineage (NCBI taxonomy): Eukaryota > Metazoa > Chordata > Aves > Passeriformes > Sylviidae > Hylia > Hylia prasina. Next base: position 279,062 of record VYXD01003632.1, read on the forward strand.
TATGTAGTATTATGTATATAAATGAACATCATTTACTCCAGCAGAGATCTCCATTCTAAAAATTTGTACAACTTCAAGTACCCAAAAATGGATTAGTGAAATGCCATTAAAAAAGTAGTTTTAGACGTAATAGCTGAACAAGATTAATGATGTCTTTCATTTAAAAATACTGCTTCTACAGCTTATCTTACTTCGGGAGTGGTGTGAATGACTTTGATGAGTCTTGCTTGTCATCTTCCAGTAACTCTGAAGCTAAGATACTTGACGTGGAGGAGAGCGCGTCGGCAATGCTCTCTGCCTCGTTGTCTGACTGCTTCCGCGCCACCCCAACCGACACCTTCACCTTCTTCCCACTCAGGTCATCAGTCGGTGGTGCCATACGGCCTGCAGGAAGGGAAGTGCAATGGGATTCATTTTTTATTAAAAAAACAAGAAGAGGACTTCCTCTGAACGCAAGGAAGACACACAAAAAGTACTGCATATTGGCATTGGAGAGGGATAGGATACGTATTTTACACATATTTATGCTCCGTATAAATTAATACATATAAATTATACGTATAAATTAATTGTATATGTTTATAAAGCTATAAACATAAATTTGCCGCAGCAATGGCATAGGATAAAGAAGTGAGGAATCAACAGTAGTATGTACATCCACCATAGGGATTTCACTCTCTGAAGCTGTTTTTTTACAAGACAAGTTTATGCCAATAGACTATCCTTTTAATCCTCTCTTGTAAATTATGTAGTAAAACATTCCTTCCACAATTTTGTCAGCAAACTAAGTAAAAACCCATATTTATTTAAATTCCTGAAGTATATTGGGATTTATGACTGAAAATTATAGAAGTACAATCTATTTCTTTTCATGTGCTTTCCTGAATTACCTATGCAGATTTTGCAGTTTAGATCGAAGAGATGATTTTTATGTTGACTTGTGGTGTCTGGAGATGCAGATTCATTTATTTCTTTGTCCTTTTCAGCTTCTTCTGACTTCTCAAACAACTTCGTATTAGGTTCCTAAGAAAAGTCAAACACATTTCAGTTAGGCTTTTTTTATCCCTCTGTTAATATTCCTTAAAAGTTTTATGGTGCTCTTCTCCCTTCACACATAAAGCTCTTCCTTCAGCTGCACAGCCTAAATTCCATTAAAAAATCTTAAAAATTCATTTCAATAACTAATTGGTAATTTCAAATATCTTCAGGTACTATTTAGAATATTTTCTAATTTGTACCTTCTATTTCATATTACTGCCAGAATTCATCATACAAACAGAGACATTATAGAAGAAACCAACAAAATCACCAGGCTAAGAAGTCAGTAGAGATAAAAAAAAATTAAACTCAAACCAGAATTAACAGAGTTTCATAGACCTGCACAACAAAATCATAAACAAAATGCTTCCCAACCATACTGCCTATGAACTAAATACACTGTAGTGCCATGCTTTTCTACCTGAATTTCCATTGCTTCCTCTTGTTCTTTCATTGGTGTCTCACTTTCAATTTCAATTTCTCCTTTGTGAGTAATTTTTGTGATAGGTCGTCTTTCAACCTCCCTCTGCTCTTTCTCAATCATTTCAATTGTCTGTGAAAACAAGAAGTTATGTGTAATTATTCCCACACAGTAAAATTTGGAGATCAGAAATATAAGATAAGTGCATTGCAATTAGGAAACCCTCTAGGAAGGAAAGTAATACATTCTTATTTTGCAAGTATCAAGTAGTTTCATAAAGCCAACATGCAAGCACCCTGTCTATACTTTTCCTACCATATACCAGCAAGTACTTACCAGGCATGCATTTAAGTAAGTTATAAAGCAAACCTTCAACACTAAATTAAAATACTGGTAATTCTGATTTCCCAAAAGCCAAAGAAAAATCTACATCATTCTTTTCCTAGAATAATAGGGATAATGTAGGATAAAAATAGATGCAAATTTGTATCATTTTTAAACAGCTTGTTTTTTAGTACATAAGTCTAATGTGTCACCTCAAAAAAAATTTAAAGGTATTTTTAAAAGTAATGGAGATGCTAATTCCAACAGCACTACTGCTTTGCTTTCTTGCAATAAAATAAAATATAAACGATTATTTCTAATATTGCCTCTTAAAGCACATTTCCATTTCTTACACCAAGAAGGGGTTGTGTTGGTTGTACCAAATATCTCAAGCCTGATTTATTAAGGAAACAAGGACTCTATGATTGCTTTATCTGTCTGAAAAATATCAACGTACTTTTGAACATCCTGGGGAAATAAAAAAAAAATAAATTAGTAAGTAGTAGTCTCAATGTCTTGCTTGAATAATAGCATGAAAAATACAGTCAAGTGATACAATGCTATTTATTTTACATAGTTTAGAAATTTTGAAGCACTTCTCTGAAATAATTAGGACCCTTCAGCAATTTTTTGAGCAGCATACACTTTTTGTGGGAAGACATTTCTCATAGCAGTGGAACATTATTTTGCATGGTCTGTTTCCAGAATTTCACTGATATTTATAAAATTAAATGTAAAATAGTTCCACTACAGAAGATGGGCTTTGGATAGATACACGATAAACAAACTTTTCATTCTTTATAAGCCCTCAAAACAACTCAAGATACTCAACAAGTGTTTTTCCACAGAAAGTAGCAAAAAGTTATCATGATTCATAAACAGGTCTAGCCACAATGTGCAATGACAAGGAAAAAACACAGGAATAATTACTATTGCAAAGCACATTGCAATCTCTAAAACAGCATGCCACTCTACTAAATTAGTTATTACCAAACATTTTTTCTGAGCACACGGATGAATTTACACTACCCAAACATTGTGCTTTTTAGATTCTATCATGTGGAATATAAAAACTAAAGATCCTGTCAACATAAATCCACATTTTGTAAATTAGAAAAATTTTAATGGCCATTTCCTAGCAGCTGCAGTTATTGTCAAACTAAATGCCCAACAAATGGAGCAATGTCTAACAAAAAGGAATTTTCTATAAAAATAATACAGGTTCTCTTACTCCTCTTTCTCCTAAAGTGTCAGTACATTATAGAGTGACTTTCTGTTTCGAGGTGTAGTGCTTAAACTAACCTTGTAAACTTCCTACACTTTCTCGGGGTTTCTTTACTGCTTGTTTTTTTTGTTTGTTCTCCCTTTAGGCTGCTTTTCTGACTGGCAGATCAGGTTTTCAGCTCTGGATTTACTTCTTGGGGACTGATCTGTAATACTTCAGCAATAAGTTAGAAACAACACCAGTCTGCTCTGGTTTCCTTTGTCCAAATAGATCTCTCTCCCTCTTTAAGAAACTTGTGTTTATAAAGCTGCAGCAACAGCTTTAAAATCTTGCGGAAAGTAAGGACAAAGGAGCCTTCACTCTTGAGACAGAAAGAAGAAAGAGCAAGTAGCAACAAAATTGCAAGGCAAAGGAAAGTGCATGGTTTCCTCCCCTTAGAAACTGACTACACTCCTTTCACTTCTGCCCTAACAACATCTTTGGATTTTGAGTACTAAATTAATTATAGAGATCCTCCTGCTGGGTTGCAACATCCGTTCTGCTTTTTCTGCATACACTTAACCTGCAAACAGAAGTTCACATGCTTAGGCTGTCAAATAAACAACGTAAGTTGACAAATCTCACATGTCTGTTTTCTCTCTGTCTCCAAGCAGCCAGTTCTTTGGAAGCCAGTTCCTCTGGGCTCATTTTTATTAGATGATCTGGAGTAACCTCTCCTTTCAGTACTTTCTTAAATAATATCTAGAAGAAAGAAGAAAATTAACTTGCTATCAAAAATAGCTTGCAGCAGGAAACAGATCAGAGAAGTAACATACAACATGCTCTGTACAGCTAAATAGAGTGTGTGGGTTTGTAATTATCTCCACTGCAGGAAGCAGTACTAGATTTTATAACATAAAAAGCTTAATTCTAGAGCTCCATTTATTCTACATAAGAATGTATCTACATATACCCCTAATGATCAAATGTATATTTAACTTCTGTTTCAAAGGAGAAAGAGTTTATGCCCACTGCAGCAGTAACTCAGTTTACTGGTTTTGTTTTTAAAGGTGAAAATCCTCTGCCTTACATAACAAAGAGGATATCTTGACCAAATGAAGTCCTAGGGTAAAAAAAAGACAAGTTCTTTAGAGGTATGAGCAAAGAGAAAACAGAAGCTGACTGCTAGATAAAAGTTAAGATAGATGTTCTTATAGTTTACAGTTGGTTAACTGTAATAGCAAAATACTATAAACAAAGCAATTTCACCAAAATAACTGATAAAGGACAAAAGACAGAAGCTGAGGAGGTATGATGCTAAATAATGGGCTCACAGAAAGCAGAATAGAGAGTGAGGACTGAGCTTGAGAAATCAGGGTGTGAAAAAACACAGTGAGGAGATCCTGGACAGAAAAACAGTAGGTGTAGTAAACAGCAAAGAATTATGAGGGGGACAGGAATATCTAAATAACACATCTGTGGTAAAGGGAAACACAAACTAGGCAGGCTACATCTACTACAGTTTGAAACCAAAAAAAAAAAAAAAA